>OX578154.1:101840910-101845910 GCA_951213105.1 Amaurobius ferox
TATATATATATATATATATATATATATATATATATATATATATATATATATATATATATATATATATATATATATATATATATATATATATATATATAATATATATATATATATATATATATATATATATATATATATATATATATATATATATATATATATATATATATATATTATATATATATATTTATATATATATATATTTATATATATATATTTATATATATATATATATTTATATATATATATTTATATATATATATATATATATATATATATATATATATATATATATATATATATATATATATATATATATATATATATATATATATATATATATATATATATATTTATATATATATATAATATAAATATATATATATATATATATATATATTTATATATATATATATATATATATATATTTATATATATATATATATATTTATAAATATATATATATATATATATATATATATATATATATATATTTATAAATATATATATTTATAAATATATATATATATATATATATATATATATATATATATTTATAAATATATATATATATATATATATATATATATATATATATATATATTTATATATATATATATATATATATTTATATATAAATATATATATAAATTTATAACTAAGAAAAAGTAAAGATATGTAAAGGGGGATGCCAGATAAATTGCATATAAATGGCTGAGAGGGATAGCGACCTCTCATTCCCGTTTAAAGTACTTTTATGTCTAGAAAACGCCCACGGAAACCAATGCAATATAATGACAGGTCCCCGATATGTGCAAATCGAAGGCACTAGAACGGAGACAGAAATGGAATAACGAGAGGTAGAACGTATAATGTCTATCTGACAACCTTACAATTCGGAATGCACAAAACACATCCTAAACATTCTAACGCATGCGTACTTCGTTATACACTGTTATGATGTCAAATTACCTATGTCTTGTCTAAAAGAGCATTCTTCTTTAAAGAAGGAATTATAATGATGTTTAAGAAAATTAATCGGATAATATTTTTTATATAAATTTATATATATATGTGGCGTGGCTCCGCTGAAATCTTACAATTACACATTGGCCGTTAATCGTATTTCTGCACGCCACTTGCTCGATTACCGAGCATATCTCCAGGTTCAGATCAATTAGAAAATGCATCACGAGAATACACAATAAATATTAATTAAAAGTTAATAAAGCTTTTATTTTACAATACTTATATTTAAAAATTGCTCAATTTTAATGCTCAATTTCAAATTCCTGATCTCTCCTCTCTCTCTAGTTTTAATTATCATATTAATAATGAATGAATGTATACATTAGCTAATATACTGCTCCTACAGCCACCTTGTGGAACCCCTGAGACTTGTAAGTATAATTTATTACCTTGGAATATATAATTATTGAAAAGAACAAAGTGAAGAAGTTTAGGAAAATTGGTAAATATAGTATGAGTAGATTGATTAGTAATATAAGCATTATATAGAGCTAAAATTACTACATAAAGATCAGAGATCTAATATTATTAAAATGAACTTTAAAATCAAAATTTTAAAATCCAATTAGTTTACCTAGTGATGTTAATTTCTTTTTTAATTCCATACTATTGTTTAGAATACGGTAGTTATTGCTAGAAAAACGTAAATCATCATTTATTACATTTAAATAATTTAGTAGTAATTTACTTGCTGTAGTAGAGTAAGTATTATGACCACTAGTTGTTCTGAATTTAGGAATAAGCACTATATATGGTAATTTAAGAAATTTATAATGAATATTTACATCACTCTACATATTGATAATTTTCAGTTTGATGCTATTAATGGAGAGTGAATCAAGTTTAAATAGACTATTGTTCTTTAAATAATCTAACAGTTATATATATATTTATATATATATATATATATATATATATATATATATATATATATATATATATATATATATATATATATATATCTTGATGATTAGATACATGCAGTAGCCAAATACCCGTTGAAAATCAACGGTCTCTCAATAAGCACCCCCTGAATATAGAAATTTTCTTAATAGTTCACGTTTTACATTCACTCGGCAAATCGACTATTTTAGTGTGCAGAACACCCTAAAGAAGAAAATATTGGAAAATTTAAATTCGCACGCCTTCCTTTCAAACTATCTACCAGTAAATCAAATTAAAGTCTCTATCTCATCCCGAAGCATGCTATTTTATCATCCCCCGTTTCGAACGTTTTTCTCTGGAGCATCTCCTTAACCGAACGTTTTTGAAAAACTATATTCGTCTTGGATGTTTTCATCAAATGATTAGTTCATATACCTAATTTCAAGCCTCAATCAAATTTTAAAGGAGCCTTTTCTCATTTATTCGGTAAATCGAACATATTGGTGCTCGGCACACCCTAAGTAGAAAATATTGGAAATCTGAAATTACACACTTTCTTCCTTTCAAACGATTTACCCATACACCAAATTTGAAGTCTCTATCTCATCGCAATGCATGCTTTCCAATCATTTCACTTTTCGAATGTTTTGGTGTGGAGCACCCCCTCTAGAGAACGTTTCCGAAAAATTCGATTTTTCCATGGGGTTTTATCGAACGACCGAACAGTGTGCCAAATTTTAAGTCTCTATCTATTCGGGAAGTGCCTATAAAAGCGTGACAGACAGACATAGACAGACAGACTGACAGACGGACGGACGGACGGACGGACGGACGGACGGACAGACAGATGGACGGACAAACTGACACTTGGCAAATAGTATATATAATAGATAAATAGATAGCTTCTCCTCTTGATTGATGATACTCTATTTTAAACTTCTTTTGTATGTTAGTATTTTTTAATATAGCTTTGTATTTTTAACATCTGATATTAATAATGATGCTGAATATTAGACTTTCCATTAAGATATTTAAGTTACATGCAAATAACAAAATAGTGCACTTTAAAAACCATTTTTTTAGTATTTATTTGTTTATCTTTAAAACCAATTTATGTATTTCAATAAATGTTTATGCTGTTACTAGTGAAGAAAATTCATTTTCAAACTGTAAACAGCATGCATATAAATAAACATAAAATATTCAAAAAGCCCGATAATAAATTATGCAAACTTTATATATCTCATTCAAAACACATAAATAAAAATATTAAAATCCACCTTTTCTCGATTCTTTAAAATATCTGTGTAAAATTGTTTGAGGGCTTCCTTGGAACGTACAATAGAAAATGCACAAAAAATATTATTTCTTTATTATATGGATATTGTTTACTCGCATTCAGTAAATCAATGGCGTTTTGTGCATAAACAGATAACGGGCTTCCCTATTATGCGATGCCGAAACGTTTGGGGATTATCTCTCTATAATAATGAAAAGAGGCCATTGATTTTTGGTATGTTCGCTGAAGGAAAGTTTTTGTAGATGGGTCTTATTGATCTGGTTTGCTTTCACAGTGCATGAATAAATAAATTTTGAAATTAATGGACTGTGTTTTATTTCAGTTTTATTTCAAACGATTCTGAAAGGTAATATTTGCATTATCAATATATATATATATATATATATATATATATATATATATATATATATATATATATATATATATATATATTGATTTACATTCCTTTAATAGTATTAAAATGAAAATTATCAATATGTATAGTGATTTAAATATTAAATATAAATTTCTTAAATTACCATATATTGTGCTTATTCCAAAATTTCATTAAAAACCCATTAAATTTAGAACAGTAACTAGTGGGCATAATACTTACTCTACTACTGCGAGTAAATTACTCCTAAATTCTTTAAATCAAATAAATGACAGTTTGCGTCAGTCTAGCAATAATTACCTTATACTAAATAACAGTAAAGAATTAAAGAATAGAATGACATTCCTTCAAAAAATAATAGGATTTCAAACTTTTGATTTTAAAGACCTTTTCAATAATATCAAGATCTCAGACCTGTATGATGTAATTTTGAATCTATACAATGCTTATATTAATAAACATTCAACTCATAACAGTTTTGTAAATTTTCCTAAACTTCTTCACTTTGTTATTTTCAATAATTATATTTTTCAAGGAAATAAATTATACCTTCAAGTCTCACAGGGTGGCTACAGAAGCCGCATGTTAGCTAATTTATATCTTTATCATTATGAACAGTATTTTATTCTATAGATTATACAGATATGTTGATGATCTGATTTGCATAGTATATACTGAAAATCGTGTCATTAATATAGATTTCTATCCTGATAATTTGGAATTAATTCCTAATGAAGCTACTATTAGTAAAAATATTATTTTTTTAGATTTAAATATTTTTATTGAACCTTCTAATAGAATTGTTACTAATTTATATGATAAAAAAGACTCTTGTTATTTTAACATTAATAAAATCTTACATTCCTGCAATCTTACATTCCTGCAATCTTACATTCCTCCTAATAAATCTTTAATTCCTGCAACTCTTTTCTATTGTTTAGAAATATATTATTCTTAATCAGCTTTTTAGAATATATAGATTATCTAATAAAAACTTTTATGCTTTACATATTGATAATCTAAAAATTACCAACAATTTATATAAATACCCCTCTTATTTTGTAAATGGTATAGTTAAAAAATTTAGATTAGCTGGATTTTCATGAATTCTTTTAAGTGTTTTATATATTAGACTGACATCACTCTTCTCTTACTATATTTTATTTTTGCATCCACTTACTCTTTTAGCCTTTCTATTATTGCCCCTCTTGTTTGTATATTATCTCTTGTACATGTCTTTTCGCATTACTGTTACGAATGGCAACAGTAGTTCATTTATTCCTTAGTGAATGGCAACACTTGTCACTTCTTTCTGTGTTCCCGTGATCTTTAGTTCAGTGAATTTTTTCAATCAGATTCCCGATATCCAATATTCCATTTATTATTTCTTCTTATGTATGTAGTCCAAGTAGA
>OX578154.1:101850910-102013410 GCA_951213105.1 Amaurobius ferox
AGTATATATTTTATTATACCTTGTGTTTTAATTAATCTAGTTTAGAACTGATTATATTTATATTGTTAATCATTTCTTTTTATCTTGTAATATCCTACTTATTACATTTTATTAGGTTTTACATGGTCTTAGTTGTATATATTTTTATATATAAGCAATTATTTTATTTTTATTTATATTATTTATAAATGTTAATGCTATTCTCTTTATATTACTTTAACTCTTATGAATTACACATCTTATTTGATTTAGTGACTGGCAAATATATTTATTCTTGTTATTATATAATTTGATAAATATTGCCCGGTATTTACAATTTTGTTGGGAATTGTTTAGACCGTTATCATTTTACCAACAGTGTGCCATGGATTGTTTTGGATATAATAATTGCCCAGCTAAAAATTATAACTTCAATAAATGTAAGAATAAAAATTGTAAAACCTGCCCATATGCTTCTAACTCACAAATTACTAATCTAAATAGTCATAAGACATTCTGTAAAATTTTTAATTGCATCTACAAATTATCTTGCAATATATGTAATATATCTTATATAGGACAAACCAGTAATCCTATTCATCTACGTATGAATGTACATAGAGATCATGTTAAAAAATATATCCACAATAATAATTTTCTTCCTACTTCT
Organism: Amaurobius ferox; assembly: GCA_951213105.1. Lineage (NCBI taxonomy): Eukaryota > Metazoa > Arthropoda > Arachnida > Araneae > Amaurobiidae > Amaurobius > Amaurobius ferox. Next base: position 101,851,560 of record OX578154.1, read on the forward strand.
AATAAAATCGAATATAAACACTTTGCTCATCATGGTTTTGAAAATATAACTATACATATTTTGGACATTAAAACAAATACTGCTGATTAATTATTATTTGAAAACTTCTATATTAAATCACAATGTACTCTGTTTCCATATGGATTAAATCAGTTATATCTCAATGGTAATATTGTTAAGAATAATTTTGTAGATAATAAATATTCTATTTTTAATCACCTTTTTTTTAAACCTCTTTTACATAATAGGAAATTGGCTAAACTCAAAAGATTTAAACGCGGTAAAGGAAGCTGCTCCCAATATGATATTAAAGCGGAGATTAAAAGTATGCATCAACAATTCAATAACACATATCAATGGAAATTTATTAAATCATGGGTATTTGCAGTTAAGAAAAAACAATTAAACACAGTTTATGCTATTTTCTTAAAGTTAAATCTTACTAATGAACATTTTAATCATATTTTCTATGATTTGCTCATTACTAGATCAAAATATTTAAAAATAAAACTTAATCAATTTCATAATAATAACTGTTCCAATTCTTATTGTGTAATATCATTTAAGCATCCTATTTATAATTCCATAAACTTTAAGAATTTATTTAATCAATTTCATCATTTATTGCCTGTAAAGGATTTGAATGTTACTAAAACTTTTAAATATAACAAGCCTATTGGAAGAACCATTTTTAATTACAATGCAATTTCAAAATCTCTCTCAGTCGACATAGATTCCTCAACAAATTTAGATGGTGAATGTATTTGTAGTGCTGATAATTATGCTGAATTTATAAATCCACACTTGGGTCATATAGTTACTGGAGACTTAGCCATTGTAAAAGATAAATCTTTAAGAACTATAATGTCATTTGGCACTAAATTCAGGTTACCTTCATGTAATAATTCTAAACAAGTGTTAAAGTCAATCAATCTGGACCTTGATAAATTTATTTATGGATTAGCTTCTAAATATGCTCAGCCTTTAGAGGCATTTAATATGTGGAAATTTACTATTTTAAGATCTATTAAAAATACCATTTGTAGTATTAATTTATCTAGATCTATATATAATATGGATAATATAAAGCATTCTGTTAATGATTTACATAGATCTTTTGTTATTACTTATGTAGATAAAGCCTCTAATAATTATGCTATTATTTGTAAAAAATTCTATATTCAATATCTGCTAGATTATTTAAAAAATAATAGTCTATTTAAAATTGATTCACACTCTCTTAATAGTATCAAATTGAAAATTATCAATATGTATAGTAATTTAGATATTAATAATAAATTTTTGACATTTCCATATATTGTGCTTATACCTAAATTTCATAAAAATCCTATTAAATTTAGAACTGTTACTAGTGGTCATAATTCATACTCTACTACTGCTAGTAAATTATTACTAAATTATTTAAATGTACTAAATAGCAATTTACGAGATTCTAGAGATAGCTACATTATTCTAAATAACAGTAAGGAATTAAAAAATAAATTAAAAACGCTTGGTAAAATAATAGGATTTCAAACTTTTGATTTTAAAGATCTATTTAATAATATTAAGATCACTGATCTATATGATGTCATTTTAGCTTTATATAATGCTTATATTACTAAACATTCTAATCTTACAAAATTTACCAATTTTCCTAATCTTCTCCATTTTGTTCTTTTCAATAATTATATCTTTCAAGGTAATAAATTATACTTACAAGTCTCAGGTGTTCCACAAGGTGGCTGTAGTAGCAGTATGTTAGCTAATTTATACCTATATCATTATGAAAAATTCTTTACTTCAACTGATTATAAAATTTATAGATATGTAGATGATCTGATTTGTCTTGTATTTACTGATAACTATGTCATAGATATAGATTTCTATCCGGATAATTTGGAATTAATACCTAATGAAACTTCTATTAGTAATAATGTTTATTATTTGGATTTAAATCTAATTATAGAACCTGCTCATGGGATAGTTACTAAATTATATGATAAAAAAGATTTTTTTAAATTTAATATTAATAAATTATTACCTTTTAATTCCTGCAACTCGATTCAATTGTTTAGAAATATTATACTTAATCAACTTTTTAGAATTTATAGATTATCAGATAAAAAATTTCATGCTTTGCACATTAATAACCTCAAAATTACCAGTAAAATGTATCAATATCCTGCATATTTAGTCAATAGTATAGTTAATAAGTTTCGATTAGCCTAAAATTCTCATATTCTCCCCTTATTATCTTATTTTAGTCGTACTTCTTCATTCTCCTGCAATTATATTTTCATCTTTTTATCTCGAAGCTTTAACAGTTGAATAACTCATTTTATTTCATTTTATTGCTTTTGCGCAGTACAGTTTTTATTACTCTCTTTAGCAACAGCAAATCACATCTTTTCATTTTGGAATATGGCAACATTGATCCAGTCATATTTTGCTCGTCATGGTTGCGCTGAAGAGGTGCGTTTTGAGGTATTTATGTTTCCTTTATTGTTCCAATCTATATGCTTGTCGTCCATATAACACAAGTTTATAGATAAAATCTATCTTGTGTTTCTGAAACAAGCATTTTTGTGTTCATTTCGAAAGGATATATGGACCCGACGAGAATTTTTTCGAAATGAACTTTTCGTAAGCCTAATCTCGTAAGCCTAAATCTCCTCCATGTGCAAGCTTTTTTGCTTGATTTTTTTGTTTTCTTATTTGCATTCCTCATTTTTGAAATTTGTTGATTGTCTTTGTCCTTATGACTTGCATTATGCTTTATTATTTCCTCTTTTTGTCTTAATTTCTTCTATTTTTTTGTATTTGTAGAAAATTTTGGAATAGTGTATTATGAGTTACTACATACATTCTAACTTTGGATTTAATAATTTATATATATATATATATATATATATATATATATATATATATATATATATATATATATATATATATAAATAAATATATATATATATATATATATATATAAATAAATATATATATATATATATATTTTTTTTCTGTCAGGACGTTAAGGCGTTCCAGGGCACTTACTCGTTGGGAGTTCTCCACTCCGCAAACTTAAAAGTATGACTCTGGTTGTTATTTTCTGGTTGAAGAAGGAATCGACGCATGAAAGTTTCATCTGGGGAAGAAGAAGAACCCTTATGTAAATTTCCGTAACACCGCCTTATCAGTTTGCAGCACAGAAATCTAAACATGTTACGGCCATGTAATTTGTGTAATTTGGAACACCGGAACTTTAAAACCTGAGACAGTGCACATTGGCGTACGATTTAGTAAGATTTTAGGCGATATTTACACAAATCGGTTCTCCCTGGTGGCCTAAAATATTATTACTTAGTTTTAATCTTGATCGAAGGATTTAAGATCGAAATAGTCTCTGTCAAACAAACTTTGCACAGCATATGATTAATAAAAAATGTTTCGTGAATTTTTAAAGAAATATACTTTCCGTGTGTTTAAACTGTCCCTTATTTTATATCGCGATATAAAGTAATTGAAACAAAACACAATGTTCAAAATTTAACGACAACATCCTTAAAAATTACATAGTGCTCCAAATTAAAAAATAATTTCCTCAAGCCATCCGTTAATTAATTATACTTTATTTCAGCGTGTGAACGTTTAAAATCTTTGAATAATTTTCTTCCGTGTGGATGCTTTTCAATTGACGTTTTTCGACCTTTAAAACCAATTCTACAAAACGGAAAATCATGGTGCCCTTTTGCGAATACACATAATGTATGTGTACGACCTGATGTGTTGATGTGTGATCATAGCTCGCGGGAGATTTGGAGATTTTATTTGTATCATGAGAATGATTTTAGTTCCAAACAAGCGGTTAAGAATTTGAGTATGATGTTATCTATAACTGTATTATTTAAGTAGAGGACACTTATTTAGGTCACGGGTAACACTGGGCGATTCGATTAAATTAGAAATATTGGTATCATCCGCTATCAGAACCAAACAAGAATAGAAAAATTGTTTAATAACACCAGATTGCAAACAAAGCAGCTGTATTCTCAAAACATTGGCGTACTCAGAATAGACGGAATTTGGCAGTCAAGATTATCTTTAATGTCTACTATCAAAGGCGTTCTTAAACAGCTTCTATTGAAATTCCAGAAACTAGCTAAAATCACCACCTTGTATGGCATATAAATTCTATAATGATGGTTGGATTGGCCGAAAATCGTAAACATTTTTGTACATTTGCCGAAGTGATAACCGGATATTTAAATTACTATGTTAGTTGAAGTCCCTGAAAATCAAAATGGATTAATAGACATAAAGAGAAGTTCATTAAATCCTCAACTTAAGACTAAGTTACTTTTTATTTCCTCCAACTTGAATTTTATTATTAGTATCATCATTATTATTATTACTAAATTGACTAGATATTAAATTCATCATTATATATTATTTACAAACTATTAATTCTTACAAAAGTAAGACTATTTTGCTGAATTGAGTCGGCTGTGATGCAGTTGGCGCAATAGCTACAGCACGTGTTAGTTAAAATTTCATCATATTGACATAAAAGGTTTACCTGCTGTTTCTTTTGAGTACAGCACTTTCCATCGACGATATCTATAAAAGAAGTGTAGAAGCACATTTTTTGCATGCCAATTCAATCACACATTCAAGAGAGTCTATTAGTCTATTTTTACTTGCATCATTAACCACGACATTTTATCGAGCGACTATTAGGGAGAACATTTTGATGTGCTTTATCCACCGCAAAAATTACGAGATATTATCTTAAGTTTCGTTTGTTGCACAGGGGACATTTCTGAGCTCCCCCTTGGCTTCATTAGTTCCTACGAATATGCATGCCCATTTGCTCCAGTCATCTGGGTGTGGTCTAGGCCGGCTTCCATTGGACAGTTCATTAGGCCCGAGGACGTGCTTGCGTCCATAGTTTTTAACACTTTAAAACATAGTTGAAAAGTGTTTATGACTTTATTCATTCTGTCTGTCTGTGTGTCAGCACGATAAATGCCGTAAAAATTACTTTATCAAAATGAAATTTTAGTATGTTTTTCAGACGGTCTGTGGGACCTACGGGAATATAAATGAATAATATCACCCAATTAGTTTTGGATTGAACCCGGGTTGAAAAAACGAAATACATTGAACCCTATGGGACCTAATATTTCAAACATTTTTTTAGCGAATTTAAAATTCACAAACTGCTTCGAAAATTTTTGGAAATATTCAAATTATCCCATAAAATATATAAAAAAAATTCAGTAAAATGTGTTAGGTAGTTTGCTAAATAAAAATTATTTAATATAGGGAGAAAAACAAATCCAATTAAATTCTGACTCTTGCTTTTCCTCCATAAAGAAAAAAAAGATATATTATATAATAAATATATTTTCAAGGGTTTAATTATTTTATGTATAAGAGAGGTTTCACATTTTAAAATAAATATGGTAGATAACAATTTTTCAAATTTTTAAATAAAATAAATGATTATAGTATTGTGATGAATGAAACGATTTGAAAAATGAGTATGAATGAAATGCTGCTTTTATATAGAGGCGATTTATATTTCGATGACGTCATTTGAATAAGTTCATTTGATTTTCTTGAAGTTTTAAAATATAATAAATTATTATGTATGTATTATGATAATTTTGCAAATATTACCGAGGAATGTATCGCATTTTAGAGATGTTTAAACCAGGCAATTTATATTTCAATGCCGTCATTTGAAAGAAGTTCATTTTCTTCGATGAAGTTTTCAAATGTAATAAATTAATGTAGTATTGTGATAACTTTTAAAATACTACCAAAGAATGTATCGCATTTTGGAGATGTTGATATAAAATTGCTTTGACGTTGGAAAGTGTTTCATAGTCAATGCTTTATGCATGATTGATCTTTATTGTTTCATTCTCATGATGTCACCTTTATTTATTGATCATAAATAAATTGTTCGCCTATTGTAAATTTTGGGCATCCTAGTGGTTGCGGTTGTTGCCGCCTTGTCGCCGAGGTATCTCCAAAATATGCAAATACATTTTGCGCTACTGTATCACACCTTCATCTAAAATTTACGAACATAACAAATGTCGCCAAATTTTAGGAATAGCTTATTTTAATTGAATCCCAAGGTTTCTAGAATTTCGTAGCCGTGATTCTAGTTTTGGAACATCTGATCTTCAACGCAATGACAAATGGTATAGAATTTTAAAAAGTTGTTTTTCTTTCGGAAAAGTCTAAGCCTGAAAAATGTTACATATTAAGCCATTTATGCTATATTCAGTGTTGTATTTAGAATCCAGTTTTCAGAAAGTTTATAAAAGAGAATTTTCATTAGCATACAAAAAATAAATTGTTCTCCAATGCAAAAAAACCAAATCATGTTCGGACTTTAAACTAAAATATGTCTGATAAATTTTAATAATTACCATGTTCAAATACATTTCTTTCTTAAGCAAATATATTTAACAGTATTCTGGCTACAGCAGATTTCGAAATTTAACATTTGAATATTCTCAAAATATGCACATAACTGAAGATCTAAATATTCCTAGATTCCCGCTCTTTTAAAAGTAGCTTGCGTCAACAATATTCAACGTTTATCTAAGAATTTTCCGATTTCAAGTCACGGGAAATTACGAAAGATTGACTATAAATATTCCTTTGCAAATTACCTTATTTAAAAATCTGCATATATATTGCCTACTGGTTGATATGCGGCTGAGAAAAGTATGATGGCTTGTGGTAGTCGGCATATTTACAACAGTGTATCAAAATTGGTCAGAAAGTTATGGCATTTTATTTCTGAAATGATCAACACAGTTAATGTACATTTTTGTCAAAGCTGCACAGTATTTAATGAAATTGGGTAGGTTGCAGGATATGCAATAGTGGAAATTTATTTCTCGTATTGAGGAATTCTATTACATAATATGTTTGAAACGGTCATATATCGCAATACTTTATTATAAGAATACGAGAAGATATATAGGGGATTAATTTTACTTGTGTATTGAATTAGGAATTGTGTGTACTAAGAATTCAAACAATTAAATAAAGGGATCTTTTGATTTAAATGCAAACCATCTGTTTTATGTAATAAAATGATATTTTTAAAGATTTTCGTTTTACATATGGATTCTTGATTAGCAATACTAGACATTTTTGCAATTATGAAGTTAGATTTGAGAACCATATAAATTAATTTAGTGCTATGAAATAATGCACTAAATCAAAGACAACAAATCGTAGATTAAAAGCTCATTTAATAACAAGAAAGATCAATCATACATAAAGCATCGATATGAAACACTTTCCAACTGCAGTGCAATTTTATATAAACATCTCTAAAATGCGATACATTCCTCGGTAATATTTTTAAAATTATCACATAACTACATTAATTTATTATATTTGAAAACTTAAAACTGCATCGAAAAAAATGAACTTCATTCAAATGATGGCATTGAAATATAAATTGCCTGGTTCAAACATCTCTAAAATGCGATACATTCCTCGGTCATATTTTTAAAAGTATCATAATACTACAATAAATTAGTATATTTGAAAACTTCATCAAAAACAAATGAACTTTATTCAAATGACGCCATCGAAATATAAATCGCCTCTATATAAAAGCAGCATTTCATTCATTAACTTCCTCCATTCCTTTCGTTCATCACAATACCATAATAATTTATTTTATTTTAAAACTTAAAACCATCGAGGTACAAGTAATTTAATTCTATGCTTAAAACTTTATCGAAAAAATCGTCTGGTTCTCTGTGTAAAATCAATGAATGTTTCATTCATATCAGCTATATTGCAGACTCCATGAGCTAAATGATTTTGCTTTTAAGAAATGCAGCAATTCTTATACAACTCATTCTACATATTTTGGTGTTTACATTCTCCATAAGTGAAAATTAGGCTTTATTGGAGAAATAATCAAAGCTTGATGATCATTTAAACTCAAATATATTGCTATTGCGTTGTTTCAGTATATAGATGCACAGAATTTAAGCAAAAATAAAGTGATTTTAGGACGGATGCAACACTATGAATTAAAAAGGACTTCAAAAATCTCGATTTTGACACAGAATAGATGCCATATTTTATTTTGAAGTGGGTCACGTGATCTCTTCATATAATGGTCACGTGATCCCTTCATATAAAGGGTGTAATTATTATTTTAATTTTCATTTAAAAAAACTACTGAATATGTTTTGCTGAATTTTTTTATATATATTTTATGGGATAATTTGAATCTTGCCTAAAACTTTCAGAGCAATTTGTGAATTTTAAATTTGCTTAAAAAATGTTTGAAAAATTAGGGCCCTTTGGGTTCAATGTATTTAATTTTTTGAACCCGGGTTCAATCCAAAACTTATTGGGTGATATTATTCATTTATATTCCCATAGGTCCCACTGACCGTCTGAATAACATACTAAAGTTTCATTTTGATCAAGTCATTTTTACGGCAGTTATCGCGCTACAGAATGAACAAAGTCATAAACACTTTTCAACTATGTTGTAAAGTGTTAAAAACCATCCTTTATAACGTTCAGTTATTAAAAAAGGCCAGAGCGCTTTCGGTTATCACCGTACCCTTCATCAGTGACGATATAAATATTACCGTGCAAACGAGCTTATATATGCAGACCAAATCGGCAGACAAAATTTGCATAAATCAACTACGGAATAATGATAATTAAATTGTATTATAAACAGGATATTTTAGATTAAACGCTTGCAAAAATACATCTAAATACGTTTAATCTAAAATATCCTGTTTATAATACAATTTACGAATTACGTCCCATGGGGTTTAATGTATTTCATTTTTTCAACCCGGGTTCGATCCAAAACTAATTATGTGATATTATTCATTTATAGTCCCGTAGGTCCCATAGACCGTCTGAACATCGTAATGATGAAAATTTAAATATAGCATAAAAGATAACTACCGGGATCACATATAATGTATTTTGCAATCAACTGCCATCGAAATATATCAAGGTTGCTACTCATAACTTTTAATATTGATTTCATAATATCACATACAAATAATTATTAAAAAAATAAAAATTAAGTATATTCTGTATCGGTCGTTTAATAGTAACGTAATAAAAATAAAAAAAAAAGAATCAACGTGATTAAAAGATTATTTCCGAAGATGTGAATACATTTCTTGGAAATTAATTTAACATTAAGAGAATAAAACTTTACAAACTTATAATTCCGAAAAGGCTAGACCAAATGACCTGAAACTTGATATCTGAGGTTATATTTCGACACACATTCGAAATGTAACCTCCCGATCGGGTGACATCATTGTACATTTTGAAATTGGTGCACATTTATATAAGAAGGCGGTTCCTTAGGCAAATTTAAGCATATTAGTTTGCAAAAAATGTTATTCTAAATCAAATGGTCTATTTGAATTTTCTCTATTGTGTACAGCGCATAAATAGCGAGGGGCAGTTTTTTTTTCGCATTTGTACATTACTATTTGGTTGTAAAGGTAGTAAATCCACTGTAGGGAAAATCATGTATTGACCACACCAGATTGTTTTAAATACTATGTGGTCGAATGCATGTTCTGTTTAACTACTCCATAAGACAAAGAAATATACATCTTATATCGTCCGGTCATACACTTAGCTACAGTAAGTCCTCGGGTTTGTCGTGTGGTCTGGGTTTTTCACATCTTATATCGTAACCAACGGCCCTGCCGTGCTGAAAACACCGGTTCTCGTTAGATCACCGACGTCAGGCAGCATCGGGCGCGATTAGTACTTGAGTGGGTGACTACCTGGGAACACTGCGTGCTGTTGGCATAATTCGGCCGCGGTAGCCCGGTGGATTGCGCACTGGATTTGCAAGCTGCCACAACTGCCGCCGTGTTCATGGGGAGTACGATCACGTTAAACATGTGGGCCCGTAAGTCTTTCCGAGAGATTGGTGGTAGGGGAAGGAAAGTACGGTCCCTGTGGATGCCTCCCCCACTCAGTTCCGGTCTAAATTGGGTGGCACTTCAAGGTCGTCCAAACGGTTACCTTACACCTTTCTGGTAGGTCGGACGGTCTGGGTCTCAACAACAACAACATACATTACGTGCATGCGCAAAAGGACACCATGATTTTTCGCTTTGTAGAATTGGCTTTATAAAGGTCGAAAAACGTCAATCGAAAAGCGTCCACACGGAAGAAAATTATTCAAAGATTTTAAACGTTCACACTCTGAAATAAAGTATATTTAATTAACGGATGGCTTGAGGAAATTTTTTTTAATTTGGAGCACTGTGTATTATTTAACGATGATGTCGTTAAATTTTAAACATTGTGATTTGTCTCAATTACTTTATATCGCGATATAAAATAGAGGACGGTTTAAACACACGGAAAGTATATTTCTTTAAAAATTCATGAAAAAGTGTTTATTAATCATATTTCGTTCAAAGTTTGTTTGTCAGAGACTATTTCGATCATAAACCCTTCGAACAAGATTAAAACTAAGTAATAAACTAAGTATTAAAACTAAGTCTCAACAACAACAACAACATCTTATATCGTGAAGTCTCTTAGCCGCTATTTCGATATTAAATTTTAAAAGTTTAAAAAATTTAAAATTTTTAGAATTTAGATTTCCCTTACGAATTAGAACCCATCATTCTCCAGATTTGTCAGTGATCCTTTTTAACTCTTTCCAGCACAGTTGAATAGAGTTTATTACTTTGTTCATTCTTTGTGTTCACGCGATAACTGCCATAAAAATGGCTTTATCAATTTTAAATGTTAGTATGTTGTTCAGACGGTCCGTGGGACATATGGGAATGGAAATGAATAATGTCAGCCATTTCGTTTTGGATTGAACCCGGGTTGAAAAAATGAAATACATTGAACCCTATGGGGCCTCATATTTCAAACTTTTTTTAAGCAAAGTTAAAATTCACAAATTGTTTTTAAAATTTTAGGTAATATTCAAATTATGCCATAAAATATATAAAAAGAAATTCAGCAAAATAGGCTCGGCAGTTCTTAAATAAAAATTAAAAAATTAATTACACCCATATAACATGAAGAGGTCGTATGACACGCTTCAAAATAAAATAGGGCATCCATCTTTTTTCATAGTGTCAAAATCGTAGTTTTTAAAGCTCTTTTAAATTTATATTTAATGCTGCATCTTTCCTAAAACCGCTTTATTGCTGCATTTTTTCTATGCATCAATATTCTGGGACAACGCAATTACAATATTTTTTAGTTTTAATGATAATCAAACTTTGATAATTTCTACAACGAAACCTAATGTTAAAGGATGCAGAATGTAAACAAGTGATTGTAAGATGAGTTGTATAAGAATTGCTGATTATTTTATGCAAAATTATTTAGCTCTGGAGTTTGGAATATAAGTGATATGACTGAAATATTCACTGATTTTATATAGAGATCCAGACGATTTATTAAAATATCACTTCTGAATGTATCGCACATGGAGTTAGAAAGAAGGAGCTTAAATCTCCTATGGATGAAAAGCTTGAAAATGCCATAATGTTTTGAGAATGGACCATGGACACGTGGCGTCACACAGAGAATTTTGCACTTCGTTTCCAAAACAAAATACTCGTCTTCTTAGTAATATAGAAATTTTCATCATTTCTGCATTAAAAACGGCTACTTTAGATATTTGCAATCGTTTGACCTCTAATTTTATTAGGATATATCTAAATATTTCTTCCTTGATGGATATTTTTAATTTACCGGAAAATAAAATATTCACATTCAATAAAATATATACGCGGTTTTTTTAAAGAAAATTTTTCATGTATCTTCCCCTTCTCACTCGCATATACACTGCAGAATTTTCTAGTAAGTTGTACGTCTTCAGAACGTTAGCTAGTGATTACGGTAAAAATGAGTAGTAGTGAACATTCACTTAAAATGCACTTTAGCAAATAAAATCTTTAAATATATATTATTACTCAAATAATCTAAATGATTTACTTTCAGCACAAAGGTAAATCTCGATGTTTATTGGGTTTATTTTCAAATTTTGTTTGTCATCATCGTCAGTTTACCATTCCCGGCTATGGTAAAAACAATGCCCTTTTGCCCTTACGCTATTGCGCATTCTTCTACGCAGGCTGTTTATTTACGCTCGTGCCCATGCTCTATTATTGACACAGAATAAAGGCATAGTATCTATTATATGTATTTTTGATAAATTTTAAATTAAAGCTTCCCTAAATATGAGCACAATTCATCAGTATTTATTCAGAATTGTACGATAGAGTACAGAATATATGGAGGTAAAATTAAATTGAAGGGAAAAATCATTTTGAATACGTAAGAATATCCTTTATTGTTTTAGTACTAATTTGCATAGCGCGAAAAATTTATTTTTACAAAATTGACAGTTTAAATAAATATTTTAGGCCCTTTACCATAAAAATGCATATACTGCAGGGCTACTTATTTTATCCCAGCGCTACCTAAATTATTGTTTCAAACGATATTGGCGTTATCTTAATATGGAATTTTATCTCCTTACTTTTACCTCCATGGCATAGCATTTTAGAGATATTTAAATAAAATTGCATTTCAGTTAGAAAGTGTTTCATAATCAATGCTTCAATCATGATGGCTCTTGTTTATAAATATATCGACTTAAGATTAAGAACTCTTAAGATTTTAGAACCTATTATTTTCCATATTTATCGATGGTCCCTCGTTTTAGAAAGATAGCGCCTTAAGATTAAGAACCCTTAAGACTTTAGAATTCTTTATTCTCCAGATTTACTAGCGGTTACTGCTTTATAAAGATATCCCCTTAAGATTAAGAACCCGTAAAATTTTAGAACCCATTATTCTCCATTTTATCGGTGGTCCATCGTTTTAGAAAGATAGCGTCTTAAGATGAAGAATCCTTAAGATTTTAGAACCATTAAATCTCCAGATATATCAGTGGTCCCTTTTTTATGAAGATATCGCAAAAGCGGAGATAAATTTATCTGGATGCATATTTGCAATAAACATCAGTATGTTTAAATGGCGCTAAATACCGTTTTCATTTATTTAATTCCGGAAAAATTTTTATACGTAAAATTCTCCTTTAAAATATGCAGCATCAGAGCGAAAACGATTTTGTCACATTTCATCCGGCTTTCTGGTCTAGGGGAAATTATTTTCCCTCAAGTATGCTGTCATTAGAATGCGCATTTTGGAATCATAAAAGAGGGGGGTGGGGCATCTTATGAATAATCCGATTTGTTCATTCCAATTTCTAAGACGGAAATTACGTCCGGTGAAATTAATGAGTTTATCAGAATAAAATTTCTAAGCTGTTGCATTCGCTGAAAATGATTTTTAGGCAAATATGTGGTTTATATAAACGTAGTGAAATCTGTATAAAGATCTTATAGGACTAGGTGGTATTTTGAAGTGAACAACATCTATATTTGGGGTTTCTCTGACGGAAATCGGAGAGTTACGTATAATGCAAACACTTTGTGTGCTTATATATCCGAATCTAATAATTAAAATTGTATATAATTTTTTTTTCTTTGTAAAAAATAAGGTCCAGAATATGAATATATAAAATGAATTTCAATATTATAATATTTTCTTTAAAAAATATCCGTCCAAGCGAGTTTTTTTTTTTTTTGTATTTTACTGGTTTTCCCTCGAAATATCTGTGAAACTATGAAAAATAGACATGAATAGTAAACGACAAAATGTGCATTAGGAAATATAGTTTCTAAATCTACATTTATTTAAAAAAAGTGCTGCTATAGTTTTCAAGTAATCGGTTTTGTCAAGTTAAATAATCTGCTGTGGGCAACACATGACTTTCCTTATATAATGCAATGAATTTACTACTTTTACAGTTAAAAAAATCTGATGTGGGCAACACATGACTTTCCTTATATAATGTAATGAATTCACTACTTTGACAGTAAAAAATTAGGTTTTTCTTATAGTAGATACTAATTTTCTTTCCAAGATATTGAATTTTCGACAATTAGTCGTCATTTTCATTGATTTAGCATCATTTTTATCCATTTGGCGAGATTTTCATTAATTTGGCAACATTTTAGAAAAGTCGCCAAGTTGGCGACATTCCGCCAAATTCGTCGCCAAAATATCGCCAAGCGTTATGCACTAAGAAAAAAGTTATTCTTACAGCTGATAAATGACTATAGGCGTTCAAATACAAAAGTATTATTCAAAGTAATTTTCCTGAATGGAACGAGCTAGATCCACGAGAATGATGTCACTCAATTTATCGCATGGTATTACATATGAAAAGTGAACATGATTCTCAATAGGAATTTTTTTTTTTATGTGACTTTTTCATAATTTTTTTGAAAAATGTACAATATCTCGAGAACGGTTCATGTTAGCGTTCTAAAATTTATGCCAATCGTTTTCTAATGAAAAATTACATAAGAGATGTCTATTTGCATAACTTTATTAGCGGTTTTGATTTTTTGACGATTTTTTCAAAATTTCATTCGAAAATTTAGGGGGGTTCTGAACATTCGATTACGTATAAAAACAATAGGCTTCCAGTGTTTACGGATTGTGATTTTTGTTCCAAATTTGGTTCGAATCGGTCCATTCGTTCGTCAGTTATCGTCTCCAGAGACTCACTGACACACACACACACACACACATACTTTCATACACACACACTCACACACACACACACACACACACACACACACACACAGACATCACATCAAAAATGTTTGATTCGTGATCAGGGATGCTTGAAACGTGCTCTCCCGTCGAAAACTCGAATTCGAATTTTCGACCCCTTCACAATACTTTCCTTATACATTATGTATATAAGGAAAGTAAAAGGGTTGAAAATTTTTGGTCTTCAAGTTTGTAATGTTCATATTTCAGAAACTAAAAGAGCTAGTTACGAACAATTAGCAGGAATTTGTAACACTTTAAAGGTCGTATAAGTATATATAATTGGATTTTTGATCGAGATAATCTGATCAGAGTGGTTGTAATTCCGATATTTTAGTATTTCTTTCCTTATATATATAATGTATAAGGAAAGTATTGTGACGGGGTCGAATATTCGAATTCGAGTTTTCGACGGGAGAGTACGTTTCAAGCATCCCTGATCACTAATCGAACATTTTTTAAGTAATGTATGTGTGTGTGTGTGTGTGTGAGTGTCAGTGAGTCTGCGGAGACGATATCACACGAACGAATGGAGCGATTCGAATGAAATTCGGACAAAAATCACAATCCGTGAATACTGGTAGCCCATTATTTTAAAACACAATCGAATGTTCAGAACGCTCCTAAATTTTCGAGTGAAATTTTGAAAAAATCATCAGAAAATCAAAAAATTTAATAAAGATACTCAAATAGACAATTCTTAAGTAATTTTTCCTTAGAAAACGATTGACATAAACTTTAGAACGCTAGCATGAACCATTCTCGAGATATTGCACATTTTTCAAATAAATTTATCAAAAAATCCAATAGATTAAAAGAATGTATTAACTGTTAAGAAACATGTTCACTTCCCATATGTAATATCACGCGATAAATTTGGTGACATCATTCTCTTGGATTTAACTCGTTTCATTCACGAGAAAAAATACTTTGAGTAATACTTTTGTATTTAAACGCCAATAGTCATTTATCTGCTGTAAGAATAACTTATGTCTCCGTCTATAATGCTTGGCGAGATTTTGGCGACGAAGTTGGCGGAATGTCGTCAACTTGGCGATACTTTTAAATGTTGCCAAATTAACGAAAATCTCGCCAAATGGATAAAAATGACTTTAAATCAATGAAAATTTCGACTAATTGAAGAAACTTCAATATCTTGAAAAGAATATAAGAATAACATTTTTTTAACTGTAAAAGTAGTAAATTCATTGAATGATATAAGGAAAGTCATGTACTGCCCATATCAGATTTTTTTAATCTTGGTTTCACAATGAGTGAGAGAGCTGTAACATTTAAAATGCAGAGATTGTTGCAGCTAAAAGTTCTTGTTCTGAACAATTAGCAAGAATTTGTAACTCTTTAAATGCCGTATAAGTGTATATAATTGGATTTTGGATCGAGATAATCTGATCGGAGTGGTTATAATTTCGATATTTTAGTATTTTAAATTTGGTTTCAACAATAAGTTGGAAAGCTGTAACATTTAAAATGTAGCAATTACTGCAGCTCAGTCTGTTTACTTACTCCTTGGTGAATATTGATGCACAGGTATGAGATATTTTATTTTGCTTTAAAATATTAGGAGGTAAAATGAACTTAGGGGTTCTAAAGCTGTTTAATGAGTGGTGGAGATTGAACAGAATATATGTAAATATACGTATGCAAGTACGCATTTATGTGTCGCTAAGCAAGTTTACAAATCCACTTAAACGTAAAATCATCTCGTCAGATATATTTAATATAAATTTAATTGATACACCGAAAAGCGAGTTAGCAAAGTAATTTGATATTTTGACATAGAAAAAAAATATCTTATGTGTGTAGCACATGACTTTCTTTATATAATGCAATGCATTTACTACTTTTACAGGAAAAAAAATAGGTTATCCTTATAGTAGATACTTATATTATTTTCAAGGTATTGAATTTCAATGAGTCGTCATTTTCATTTATTTAGCGTCATTTTTATCTATTTGGCGAGATTTTCGTTAATTTGGCAACATTTAGAATATCGATAAGTTGGCGCATTCCGCTAATTTCGTTGCCAAAATCTCTCTAAGCGTTATGTATGGAGAAATAAGTTATTCTTATAGCAGATAATTGACTATTGGCATTCAAATACAAAAGTATCTTTTCTCATGAATGGAACGAGCTAAATCTCTGAGAATGATGTCACCAAATTTATCGCATGTTATTACATATGAAAAGTGAACATTGTCTCGACAGTTAATATTTTTTGTTAATTTGTGGGATATTTTGATAATTTTATTTGTAAAATGTGCAATGTCTCGAAAACGGTTTCTGCTAACGTTCTAAAGTTAATCGTTTTCTAAGAAAAAATTACATAAGAAATAACTATTTGCCTAACTTTATTAAAGGTTTTGATTTTTTGATGATTTTTTCAAAACTTTCACTCGAAAATTTAGGGGGATTGTGAACATTCGATTTTGCTTAAAAACAATAAGCTTCCAGTATTTACAGATTGTAATGTTTGTATCAAATTCCATTCGAATCGCTCCAGACGTTCGTGAGATGTCGTCTCCACAGACTCACTGACACACACACACACATAGACATCACCTCAAAAATGTTCGATTCATGATCAGGGATGCTTGAAGCGTGATCTCTCGATGAAAACTCAAATTCGAATTTTCGATGCCGTCACAATACTTTTCTTATATATTATACTATGTATATAAGGAAAGGAATAATTTGATTATCGATGGTCAGAGTATTCAGATGAAATTAGGGCGAAAACCAAAAGCTGGCTATAAATTGTTAGCAAATCGTTTGTAGGGCTTTAAAAGCATATGAACGAAATAAAAGAGTCTGAAAAATTAGGTAAACTTATTGGACTTTATTGCAGTTCAAATTTACATAAATGTTATTCACGCAAAACCATTTTGGCTCCATCTGAATACAGTCAGTATCGCATTTCTTAGACAGGATGTCGGAGAATACAGATTACAAATATGTCGAGAAGCAAAACTTACAGTGAAGCAGTCTATTGTGGACAAATTAGGTAATGTTCTAATTTTCATGAAAAAAGATACTTTGAGTAATACTTTTGTATTTGACCGCCAATAGTCATTTTTCTGCTGTAAGAATAACTTATTTCTCCGTCCATAACGCTTGGCGAGATTTTGGCGACGAATTTGGTGGAATGTCGCCAAGCTGGCGACTTTTTAAATGTTGCTAAATTAATGAACAAATCGCCAATTGGATAAAAATGAAGCTAAATCAAAGAAAATGACGTCTCATTGACGAAAATTCAGTATCTTGGAAATAATATAAATATCTACTATAAAAATACTCTATTTTTTTACTGTAAAAGTAGTAAATTCATTACATTACATAAGGAAAGTCATGTGCTGCCCACATCAGATTTTTTATTCTAATGTGTAGTTGTCAACAGTTCAAAGAAGACGAATACATCGTATGTGTTCACATATGTCTGAAGTTTCTAAGAAAGTCCGTAAGCACTCCAGTAACTTTGCAATGAAAGGCCTATTAATGTACTTGTTAGGTTTGTAGTAACGTGATCTCGCATGAACGAATGAAAGCGATTGTAGCGTCTCTAGATGAGAAGATAAAATAACAAACTGTGCAACAAAGCAAGATAGAAGAAAAATGTTAATTATAAATTGGTAGAGCCATATCTAATGAGTTGAAAGTGGCAGTAAAACTGTTAAAGAAAACATTTATTTGACACAACGGGGTTATTGGTGAAAAGTTACCCTATTCAGAAATGTTAAAAAAAAAACAATTATATTCGCAGGAACCTCATATTGAGTCTGTTCAAAATGTACTCCTTTCACAGCAATGTACCTATGAATTCGTAAAAGAATGTAATAGAGAAACAAACTCGAAAGCAATGCGAGATAGGAAATGCATAACAACTACAAGATTGTAAAATATTGTCTACTAGCCGCCTTTGGCGACCAGCCTGTTCGCAACCCTTGAAAATGCTGATCGTGGCAAATTCCAACCGTGGCAAACTCGTTGGCGCGACCGACCAGAAAGGTGTAAGGTAACTGGTTGGACGGCCAGGATGTGCCACCCAATTTAGGCCGGAACCCAGTGGGGGAGGCATCCACAGGGAACGTACCCTCCTTCCCCTACCACCAACCTCTCGGAAAAACATACGGACCCATATGTTTAACTTGATCGGACTCCGTGTCAGTGGCGGAAATCGAACCCGGGCCTACCGCGTGCAATTCCCGCGCGCTAACCACTGGGCTACTTCGCCCTCCGCGACAATCTCCATAACTTTCTTTTTATTCACCCAATTTAGACCGTACCCTCCTTCCCCTACCACCAACCTCTCGGAATGACTCACGAACCCACATGTTTAACCTGATCGTACTCCGCGTGAACGTGGCGTAAGTTTTGGCAGTGGCGGGAATCGAACCCGGGCCTACTGAGTGCAATTCCCGCGCGCTAACCACTGGGCTGCCGCGCCCTCCGCGACAATCTCCATAACTTTCTATATATTCACCCAATTTAGACGGGAACCCAGTGGGGGAGGCATCCACAGGGGCCGTAACCTCCTTCCCCTACCACCAACCTCTCGGAAGGACTTACGGACCCACATATTTAACGTGATCGTATTCCACGTAAACACGGCGGCAGTTTTGGCAGTGGCGGGAATCGAAACCGGGCCTACCGCTAACTTCCCGCGCGCTAATTTGCAATTTAAAATGACCATATGCTTAATTCCATCATCCTCATTCCATTGTTTCATCATTTAAAATATCCATAAAATTAAAATATCCATTTAAAAAATCCATATCGTTCCATCATTTAAAATATAAATATAATAATTTATATGGAGTAAAGGAGCTCTATTCAGAACCGTGACGTCACCTGCACCTTGACGTCCCACCCACCACCTGCCCTTCTTCTGCGGGGGAGAAACGCCGGTTAAGAAGCGGCATGCCGAGCGAAACGCCGAGAAATTGAAATTCGGAAACTTTTAAAATCCCGATCCTGTGGGCAATACGGAATATTTCCTGACCAGATTGGACTTGTAAGAATGCCAGATGTTTGACCTTTCTAGAAATGTAAATTATTAGTCAAAATTATGAGTACTTTTTACTATGCGAGAATTTAAAAACCAAAAATACTTTTCTTGAGCAAAAAGTGACTTTTGTTTTAAAATCTTTAAAAAATATTAGAAATCAAAATTCAGATTTGAAATTGATATATTTTTATTCGCAATTGTCAGCTCTTTCCGATGGTGTGATTTGTTTTTTCCTACGATGTCGGGATCGTGGGAAAAAAAGGGCAAAAATGGCAAAAAACGGTCGAAATCGCATAAAACATTAAATAACAAAAAAAATAATTAAAATTTTAAAAATCTGTTTTCACGTGTCCCCTTCCCTCCCCCCCGGGTCTCCGATTGCCAAATTTCGTAGCTCTCCGACGCGCGGTCGCGAAACGTATAGTGTATAAGACACACAGACACACAGACACACGGACACACAGACATTGCCTTTTATTATTTACCTTCTTTTTATTCACCCAATTTAGACCGGAACCCAGTAGGGGAGGCATCCACAGGGTCCGTACCCTCCTTCCTCTAAAAACAACCTCTCGGAAGGACTTACGGATCCACATGTTTAACGTGATCGTACTCCGTGTGAAAATCCTACCGAATGTCCCAGACGTATATCTAAATTCGCTAGATGGTTTGCGAAATGTATATTGCATACTAGCCGCCTTTGGCGACCAGCCTGTTCGCTACCCTTGAAAATTCTGACCGTGGCAAATTCTAACCGTGGCACACTCGCTGGCGCGACCTACCAGTAAAGTGTAAGGTAACTGTTTGGAGGACCAGGAGGTGCCAACCAATTTAGACAGGAACTCAGTGGGGGAGGCATCCACAGGGACCGTACCCTCCTTCCCCTACCACCAACCTCTCGGACGGACTTACGGTCCCGCATGTTTAACGTGATCGTACTCCGCCTGAACACGGCGGCAGTTTTGGCAATGGCGGGAATCGAACCCGGACCTACCTAGTGCAAATCCCGCGCGCTAACCACTGGGCTACTGCGCCCTCCGCGACAATCTCCATAACCTTCTTTTTATTCACCCAATTTAGACCGGAACCCAGTAGGGGAGGCATCCACAGGGTCCGTACCCTCCTTCCTCTACCAACAACCTCTCGGAAGGACTTACGGATCCACATCGTGATCGTACTCCGCGTGAAAATGGCAGCAGTTTTGGCAGTGGCGGCAATCGAACCCGAGCCTACCGAGTGCAATTCCCGCGCGCCAACCACTGGGCTACCGCGCCCTCCGCGACAATCTCCATAACCTTGTTTTTATTCACCCAATTTAGACCGGAACCCATCAGTGGGAAAGTCATCCACAGGGTCCGTACCCTCCTTCCTCTACCACCAACCTCTCGGAAGGACTTACGGACACACATGTTTAACGTGATCGTACTCCGCGTGAACACGGCAGCAGTTTTGTCAGTGGAGGGAATCGAACCCGGGCCTACCGAGTGAAATTCCCGCACGCTAACCACTGGGCTATCGCGCCCTCCGCGACAATCTCCATAACTTTCTTTTTATTCACCCAATTTGGACCAGGACCCAGTGGGGGAGGCATCCACAGAGACCGTACCCTCCTTTCCCTGCCACCAACCTCTCGGAAGGAATTATCGACCCATATGTTTAAGGTGATCGTACTCCGCATCAGTGGCGGGAATCGAACCCAGGCCTACCGAGTGCAATTCTCTTGCGCTAACTTCCCGTGCGCTAATTTAAATTTATAATGACCATATGCTAGGCTCTTAATTCCACCATCCTCGTTCCATCGTTCCATCATTTAAAATAGCCATAAAATTAAAATATCCATTTAAAATATCTATAAATTAAAACATCCATAAATTAAAATATCCATTTAAAATCAAAAAATCATCCATATCGTTCCACCAATCCATAAATATAATAATTTCAAATACATCACCACAATTCAAACCACCATAATTCAATCATTTAAATTATTTAAAATATCCATTTAAAATATCATATAAATATAATAATTTCGCCCGATGTATACAACACTTATGCTCGTAATTCATTTAAAACCGAAAGCGCGGTCTCCATGGAGACGGGGAAGAAACTACTGCGGATGGGGGGAAAATGCCGTTGAAGAACTGAACCGGTAGCCGACAAATTTAAAATCATGGCGTCTTTAAAATTGCGATCCTGAAGGCAATTTTCATTAATTCTGGACCAAATTAGACTTGTAAGAATGCCAGATATTTCAGCTTTCTAAAAATGTAAATTATTAGTCGAAATTATGAGTACTTTTCACTATGCGAGAATTTAAAAACCAAAAATCGTTTTTTTGAGCCAAAAGTGACTTTTGTTTTAAAATCTTTAAAAAATATTAGAAATCGAAATTGAGAGTTGAAATTGATATATTTTTACTCGAAATTCTCTGCTCTTTCCGATGGTGTGATTTGTTTTTTTCTACCACGTCTGGATCGTGGAGAAAAAAGGGCAAAAATGTCAAAAAACGGTCGAAATCGCATAAAACATTAAATAACAAAAAAAATAATTAAAATTTTAAAAATCGGTTTTCACGTGTCCCCTTCCCACCCCCCAGGGTCTCCGATTGCCAAATTTCCTAGCTCTCCGACGCGCGGTCGCGAAACGTATAGTGTATAAGACAGACAGACAGACGCACAGACACACAGACATTGCCTTTTATTATATAGATTGCGCAGAGATTGACACCTGTACGCACGCATATACAGGGTGTTTTCAAAAACTGAACTTTGTTATGAGCTGTCCACATCAGATTTTTGATTTCCTTACAATACATGGCAATATATAGGGAAATAATTGAAATCTTGTTGAAAATCGCGACTCGAGGATTCGACGGATGTACACGTTTTGACACCTCTAGAATAAGAAAAAAATTTGATGTGGGCAGCACATGACTTTCTCTGCAGACTTATATCGACGTTCTCTTTATTTTAATTAAATTTAATTCACTTTTAATTCAATTTTCGTTATCATTTGATAACTGGAATTATTTTCAAAGGTGGCGTAGAGAAAATACGAAAAAACTAAAATATCTCGAGGAGCGGCTAGCCCTAGTGTAATGGGGTTGGTCTTATTCTTTTCTTCGTTAAAAATTACGTATTAAACAAGCATTTAATGGATATATTTGATTATACGTAGTTTTTTTATTTTAGATTTTGCCAATTTTTGCGGGCCATTTTGCAAAAAAAGCAGATTATTTTTTTCTGAATCCTACCAAAATCTACTCAGCACCAGGGTAACCCACAAGTGACTTATCTACCAAATTTTGTGAAATTCGGTCCATTAGTTTTTTTACAGCTAGAGTGGATACAAGCTTTTGCGGGCCTTTTCGCAAAAAGAGGCGGGTTCTTTTATTCCGAATCATATCCAAAACTAATCAGCTCCAGACTCGCCCACAAGTGACTTACCTACCAAATTTTATGAAATTCGGTCCATTAGGTTTTTAGTTAGAGTGGATACAAAATCTGCACAGACAGACACACACACAGACACACACACAGACGTCACGCTAAAAATGGTTTTTTCGTATTCTAGATGTCTTGAAACGTGTAGATCCGTCGAAAACTCGAGTTGCGATTTTCGACATGATTCCGATACTTTCCCTATACATTACTATGTATTGCAGGGAAAGTAATACTATTTTTAACGTAACGTTTATGTGTGTATATCCACTCTAACTCGAAAATTCATTGACCACATTTCATAAAATTTTATACGTAAGTCAAGTGTGGATGACCCTGGTGATTATTAAGTGTTGCCATGATTTGGGATAAAAAAAGCCCTCTCTTTTTTGCAAAATGGCCCCTCAAAAATCGTTAAATCTAAAAATAAAAGACTTTATAGTATATATATGCCCAAATGTATCGATTATAAGTGGTAGTTTTGTACCTATTTTTTACGATAAAAATAATAAAATCAACACCATCATTTTAAGATTAGCCGTTCTCAAGATTAGCAATTCGCAATAATTATGATTGTTATTTTGGGCAATTAAACTTAATTTAATGAATTAATAAAGAGGTAAAGAAAAAACTAATTTGAGATTGTAGCGAATGTTATGTGCTATCCACATCAGATGTTTACTTCCCCTGCAATACGTGGTAATGTATAGGGAAAGTATAGGAATCATGCTGAAAATCCCAACTCGAGTTTTCGACGAATCTACGCGTTTCGAAACCTCTAGAATACGAAAAAATATTTTTAACGTGACGTCTCTGTGTGTGTATGCCTGTGCAATGTATGTGTCCATTCTAACTAAAAAACTAATGGCCGGAATTACATAAAATTTGATAGATACGTCACTTATGTGTGACCGTGGTGCTGATTAGTGTTTGCTGCGATTCGGGATAAAAGAATCCGCTTTATTTTTCTTTTCCAAATTACCGCAAACATTTCTTGCATCAATTCTATCTAAAGAACTAAAAGATCAAATTTTACAAAATTTGGCCGATAAGTCACGTGTGAGTTACCCTGGTGCTGATTAGACTTTGGTACGATTCGAAAGTAAATAACCTTTTTTTTTTTTGCAAAATGTCCAGTAAATATCGGCAAAATCTGAAAAAAATAATATGCATGCTCAAATATATCAATTAAATGCTTGTTGCATACGTAATGATTAACGATGAAGATAATAAGACCAACCCCATTACATTAAGACTAGCCGTTCTCGAGATATTTTAGAGTTTTCGCAGTTTTGCTACTCCACCTTTGAGTCCACCCAGTCCAGTTACCAAATGATAACGAAAATTTAATTAAAAGTGCAAATTCAGTGTCATTTAAAATAAATATGGCTGTTATTTTGTGCCATTAAACTCAATTTAATGAATTATTGAAGAAATAAAGAGAACATGAATATGAGACTGCAAGGAAAGTCATGCACAGCTCATATTCGATTTTTTAGGGTGACGTCTGTGTGAGGGTCGGTATGTCTGTTCGTGCAATGTGTGTATCCACTCTAACTTAAAAATATTTAACCAAATTTATAAAATTCTATAGATAAGTCACTTGTGTGTTATCCTGGGGCTGATTAGATTTTGGTATGGATCGGGGTAAAAGAACCTGCTTTGCTTTGCGAAATGTCCCCAAATATTATCAAAACCAAAAGTGAAGGACTAAGTATACTCAAATGTATCAATTAACCTTTTGCTTAAGGGTGGGACAGCGTCTATTCCAAACGAATAACCTCCCAAAAAGCCAGGTATTTGTCATACCCTATCCCAAACACTTCGATCCCCCTTTGCGGAC
Source organism: Amaurobius ferox (assembly GCA_951213105.1). NCBI lineage: Eukaryota > Metazoa > Arthropoda > Arachnida > Araneae > Amaurobiidae > Amaurobius > Amaurobius ferox. Next base: position 101,876,587 of record OX578154.1, read on the forward strand.
ATTGGTGTCCTTGGACAATCAAACGTATACAATCAAACAGCACTTAAATGCGCCACTCATTTCACATAATAGGCGATATTATTCACAGAACGTTGACAACAGTAATTTCACAAAACAGCTACTGGGCGCTGCAGCCCTGTGGTTAGCGCGCGGGAGTTGCACTCGGTAGACCCGGATTCGATTTCCGCCACTGACAAAACTGTCGCCGTGTTCACGAGGAGTACGATCACGTTAAACATGTGGGTCCGTAAGTCCTTCCGAGAGGTTGGTGGTAGGGGAAGGGGGGTACGGTCCCTGTGGATGCCTTCCCCACTGGGTTCCCGTGTATATTGGGTGGCACTTCCCGGCCGTCTAAACAGATACCTTACACCTTTCTGGTAGTTCGGACGGTCTGGGTCTCAACAACAACAACAAAACAGCTGCTACTATTTTCGAAACATTGACAAAAATCATAGTCCAACGCAGCTCGTGTTACGTCCATTTGTCAACTTCCCAATCAGTGTTTTTATTCAGGCATACCCCCGGGGGCGATGCCCCCCGGAGACGAGGATTCGTTCCCCGGGAGATATTTTATATTAACCTAGTTTCTATTTATGTGATAAATTTATATAGGGAAAATAGAAAACTTGCCACCCCTTAAAATTTCATTCGCCCCCTCCCCCGGCAAAAATATGATGAAAGAGACACTGTTCCCAATTGAACACCAGCGGAGGGATGAGTCCTTTTTATAGTCTATATTTCCAAAATTATCCAATATATCTCCTAGACTAGTAGTTATATTGTGAAGATCCCAGAAGTCATCAAATATCGCCAAATTTGCGATAAATGGCCAAATCAGGCAATCCTTCTTCCTGGGTCGAAGTTCTTGCAACCATAGAGTGACGTCAGAGAAAGAATGATCGTACCGCTCTCTTCTGGAGAAAACAAAGCCTTGACACCGCTTGGTCTGAGATCGAAACAAAAGACAAGACTGGGGACGCCAGTGAGATATTATTACTTGTTCGCAACAGTATACAGGGTGAGTCAGAACTCTTGGGCCAAACTTTAAAGGGTGATAAATTACATCTAAACAAGCAATTCTTGTCATACAAAGCAGGGTCTTAACGCAAGAGGTGAACCGCTAGCAAGAGGTGAACCGTTAGAGAACGGCAGAACATACCTCCTATTTTTACGGGAGGTATTGCCACAGTTACTGCCAACATTAAAGTATGTATGTGGTTCCAACATGACAGAGCTGTTTAGCGTGGATGTGCGGCACACCTTAGATACTATATTCCCAGGGAAATGGATTGGTCGGGGTGGTCCCATATCTTGGCCGGCACTATCGCCCGATCTCTCCTGTCTCACATTTTCTTATGGGGCCATATGAAAAGTCCCATTTACGATGGTCTCATCGACTCCGACGAGTACCTTGTTGCTAGGATTGCTGTTGCTGCCGGAGTTGTCCAAGATATGCCGAGTGTTATTGCTAACGTGCGTCGCTCGCTACGTCGCAGGTGTGACGCCTGCAGTACAGCTTGTGGTCGCAGTTTTGAGCAGATTCTGTAACTTCGTCCATGCATTCTGCAATTTCTGTCAGTAAAACATACTTCGTGCCTACTCTGTTATTTTTGTGTTTCCCCTTTTCATGAGAGAGGGTCATCATTTCCTCATTTCATGAGCTAACACCTAATTGTTCGCCTCTTGCGTTACGACCCAGCTTTGTATGACAAAAATTGCATGTTTATATGTGATTTATCACCTCTTAAAGTTTGGCCCAAGAATTCTGACACACCCTGTATATCTTTTTTTTTGCGAACATATATTGCACAGACAGACACACGGGCACATTGATATACGCACAAATATACAGGGTGTCATAATTCCAACACCCTGTATAATCTGTGCATGTATCAATGTGCTCGTGTGTCTGTCTGTGCAATATATGTTCGCCTTTCAGTTTTTCCAGTTGTATTGCGAACATATAGTGCACTAATTGGCCAAATTTAGCAAACTTTGGTAGATAAGTCACTCGTGCCTTACTCTGGTGCTGCTTAGATTTCAGTGCGATTTGATAAAAAATAATCTACTTTTTAGAGAAATGGCACGTAAAAAAGCAGCTGTCCACTTTAGTTGTAAAGCTAATGAACTAAACCTCACAAGATTTGGTAGATAAATCACCTATGGGATACTCTGGTGCTGATTATATTTTGTGATTAGGAAAGGCAGAACTTGACTTCTTTTTGCGAAATGGATAGCTAAAATTATTGAAATTTAAAATAAAAGAAGCTGCTCAAATGTATCAATTAAAATCTTGTTTTATATGTAATTTTAATGAGAAGAATAAAACAAACCCCATAACTTGCAGACCGTTCTCGCAATATTTTTGTTTTTTCGTAATTTTGCCACTTCCCCTTTGAAAAAATGCCCAGTTGCCAAACGAAAACAAAAATTGAAATGAAATGCTCTTTCTTCAATTGGCCAATTTATCGTCCCTCGCGAAAGAAAAACTGACAGATATATTTTGTTTTGTATATTTCCCGCTGTTTTTGAAAAAAAAAATCCTGCATTTTACTCAAAACACAAAGTCTTTGTACACAGTACAAATATTCTTTTTTAACTGAAATCATGTGAAAGGTAATATTTAGGGAAATGCTCATATTCTGCCTGAAAGCGTCAAGTTAAAAAAATATTCTTTAATCCATAAAACCTTATCTAAAATATTCACTTCTCTACAGAAGTCTTAGAAGAAGTCCATGATATACATTTTGGACAGTACAGTAAAAGATTTTTAAGATCAAAATTTGTTTAGATTCCTTCAGTGTTGTTTACTAACTATGTAATATTATTTTAGAATAAATTCTATGGTTTAAGAATTCTTACTGCTTCACATTCATGTATTTTACGATTATTTTGATGTCTCAAAAATTATTCTCGTGAATCTTAAAATGTGTTTAATGGAATACTTTAAGAAGAATTATATATACGTTCTATATTTATTATTACTGTTTTGAAACTGTAAGTTCATTTTGATCAGTCGAGATACATCCGTTTGGGCTCGAATATATTTACTCTAAATGTATCCATTTCTTTTCATAAAATATAAATTTACTAGAATTATCAATCTTCATACACTGTAAAGAGCCTTGCTGTCACAACCGGGAACCGAACCCTGGATCTCCGAACCAGCCGAAGCTTCTACCCTTGAGCGTCTGGGACAAAATCGCAAGCTCGTATCGTCAAAGTGGAATCTGCATTCTCCACCCTCTAATGTCAGATTGGCGGGCAACTGAAAATCTGACTGAATACCTTCTGCTATTTTTACCCCTGGTAAACTACCTGCTACTACAATTTTTACCCAAGTTAGTATCCTGCTTGGTCGTTATCCTTTCAATTTGAAATCTGCGCTTAATCTTTCAGAGTCCACAGAAGCCGTACTAGTGTCACTTTCAGACCTCCGATATATTTGCTCTAACCTATAGGGTTGAGTAGTTCGGGCGTAATTGTAAAGAGCCTTTCTGCTCCAACCGGGAATCGAACCCTGGATCTCTGAACTGGCCAGCCGACGCTTTACCGTTGAGCTACTGGGACAAAATCGCAAGCTCTTACCGAAGTGGTTTCTGTACATGCAACACCATATAGATTTTCCCCTGTACACTTGCATATAAAATATACTACAATAACTTCTCATTCCTTTACACCATTTATGCAAAAGTATTAAAAAAAAATTCCATATTAGGCGAGTTTTGTACTGAAAGCATTTTAGATATAATAGTCAGTATCATGTAAAATACAGACTGCCGCAGTATAAGACTGATTTCAATACAATTAATAAAATGTCCTATATCTAACTCAGTGAAAAGGTTTGGGGAGATACTTTATACTACGTTCTAATTAAAATATTAATCTTAACTAAATGCATTTGAATTACGGTACAAAAAGGTAGAAATTGATTTCCAGTTTTTAGTTGCCTGTACTATCCATCAAGCTGCCTTATCTTGCCAGTTAGAAAAGAGCTAAACTATTGGACTTCCCTTTATTTGATTACGTGTTTGCTTTTAGATTTTTTATAAATCAATTTGTGTATCCAATTACACGTATGATATTTTATATAATAAAATTATTGTTTGGAGTTATCCTTTGAATTCGCGAGTAAATTCTTTGATACAGGAATTAATTCAATTGTTTGGATAACTGAAACTCCGTTCAAAGCAACATTAGGCGTGGAAACAAAATACACGCTCAACAACCTTGTACTTATACAAGGTAGGATCAAAAAGTTCGGAGACTGTGCTGATATCTCTAACCCTGATTGGAGGAGAGGGGAACTATTTTACCGCGGCGTTGATGCACATGTGACGCGAGATGTGAAAAGGAAGAATCAGGTCCGCAGTGCAGGGTTTTTCCAGACAATGCGTGTCAGTGAAACTTGTTAGTGAACTTGTCATGCGTGTCAGTGAAACATTGCACCTGCTGCAGCAGGTGCACTGTTTCTGCCGGCGATTTCCCCAAACGCTGGGAGAATTTGATTTTCGCACGTTGTTCTTCAAACGTCATTTCCGTTTTCGATGAACGCGAACGACTACAGTTCACTGACACGCATTGTCTGGAAAAACACCTGCTTCTTTCTTTTCACATCTCGGGTCACATGTGCCTCTACGCCACGGTAAAACAGTTCCCTTCTGTCCAATCAGGGTTGGAGATATCAGCACAGTCTCCAAACTTTTTGATCCTACTTTGTATAATAAAATCGCAAAATAAACGTTAGATGCAAGAAAACAGCATAAACTGTCGTGATTAATCAGCAAATCTACAGAAGTTCCTCTTTTTTAGATAAATTTATTTGAAAAAATGTGCAATATCTCGAGAATGGCTTCAGCAAGCCTTCTAAGATCTGTATTTTCCGGTTTAGAGTAAAAAATTACGCATAAAATGATTATTCATTTAACATTATTGAGTGTCATGATTTTTTATGATTTTTTTTGTAAATTGATTCGAAAATTTGTGTGATACGTTTGATCGCGTTTAAACTCACGAACCACATATCCACAGACACACACATACATACATATACACACACAGACACCACCTCAAATACGTTTGATTCGAGTTCAGGGATGTTGAATAGGTACTCTGTCTTCAAAAATTCGAATTTGAATTTTCGACACCGTCACAATACTTACGATTCAAGTTCAAGGATGCTGAAAAGGTGCTCTTTCTTCGAAAATTCGAACTTGAATTTTCGACACTGTCACAATACTTTCCTTATACATTATATCATATTATGTGTGTAGAGAAATTAATTTATGTAACGTTTGTAACAATATATTAGATTCTTATTCAGAAATGATTTGGATAAGAATTTATTTATCCGGTTAAAAACTTCTCTCGGATTTTGACAGATATACCCGATTTGAGCATCCTTGAACACGAATCAACTATCCTTTTATGGAAGCATACGTGTTTGTCTGTCCCTAAGACTGTTGCCACCGTATCTTTTCAAACAAATTTGAAAAATTGAATAAATATGGTCGAATTATTTTTACCAACTGAGATGAACATTGATGTGTGGGGAACTCGGGCCATAGAAAGGCCATTAAAGAATTAATATAATTTTTATACAGAAATAGATATTTTATATGGGATGCACATTTAAAAACGAATAATATCAGAAAAAAACGTTGTTATAAATGCGTCGTTCTCAAGATATTGCATTTTCTTCAAATAAAAAAATTTAAACAATAAATGTTAATTATTATTGAATGAAATGATGCTTTGGCCGCACATTTAACCCTTAACTGATTGACGCCATGTCATCCCGAGCCGCTGTAGAGATATTAGAAATTTTACTTTTCCACAGAGAATATTTTGAAATACTTAAGTGATTTTCATGAAATTTTGCACACTCATTTTAATCAGTAACAAAAATATGATATTAAATTTCGCTAAAGCGCAGTTGTTGTAAAGCTGTGTGTGTGTGTTGTTGTAAAACTGTGCGTTGTTGTAAAGCTGTGTGTTGTAAAGCTTCACAACACAATCGAAACTATGTCCGTTCATAACGGCAAATGTTTTCAGTTAATTCTAATCTTAGTATTAGTTATCTTTTCCGCATATTAAAACAAGAAAGATCAATCATGCATAAAGTACTGATTATGAACCACTTTTTAACTGAAATACATTAAATATCTCGAAAATGCGATACATTCAGCAGTATTATTTAATTATTTATCAGATAACTACAATAATTTATTTTAATTGGAAACTTAAAATTTCATCGAAAACAATGAAAATTCATATGGCGTCATCGAAATATAAATCGTCTGGCTCTCTATGTAAAAGAAGTGGATATTTTATTCATACACTTTTATTCCAGACTCCAGAGTTTTCGTGAAAAAAATTCAGCAATACCTATGCAACTCATCTTACAATCACTTGTTTACATTCTGTATCCACTAAAATGAGGCTTCGTTATAGAAATAATCGAAGTTTGATGATCATTTAAATTAAAAAATATTGTAATTGCGTTGGCACAGAATATAGATGCACAGAAAATACGCAAAAATAAACCGGTTTTAGGACGAATACAACACTTAATATAAATGTAAAAGAACCTTAAAAATCATGATTTTTACACTGCGAAAAAAAGATGGATGCCATATTTTATTTTGAAGTAGCTCACCTGATTTCTTCATATCATATAGGCGTAATTAATATTTTAAATTTTATTTACAAAACTACAGAACATATTTTGCTAAAAAATTTTTTATATATTTTATGGGATAGTTTGAATATTTCCTAAAATTTCCGAAGCAATTTGTGAATTTTAATGAATGTTTGAATGTGATTTTTTGTGAATGTTTGAAAAATTGGGTCCCATAGGGTTGAATTTATTTCATTTTTTCCACCCGGGTTCAATCCAAAACTAATTGGGTGATATTATTTATTTGCATTCTCATATACTCCACAGGCCGCCAAAATAACATACTAAAATTGCATCTTGATAAAGTAATTTTTACGGTAGTTATCGTACGAACGGACAAACAAACAGAATAACCAAAGTTATAAACACTTTTCAACTGTATTGTAAAGTGTTAACAAGAAATATCAATCATGCATAAAACATTGAATCTGAAATACTTTCCAACTGCAACTCAATTTTATTTAAACATCTCTAAAATGCGATACATTCAGCGGTAATATTTTTAAAATTATCACAACTCTACAATAATATATTATATTTGAAAACTTAAAACTTGATTGAAAAAAAACGAACTTCATTGAATTGACGTCATTGAAATGTAAATCAACTGGCTCTCTATATAAAAACAGTAACTATTTCATTTATACACTTTTATTCCATTCATTTCACTCATCACAATACTATAATAATTTATTTCACTTAAGAACTTAAAACCATGGAGGTAAAAGTAATTTAATTCTATGCTTAAAACTTCATCGAAAAAGTCTGCTATAAAATTGTTTGCTTCTGTGTGTAAAATCAATGAATGTTTTATTCATATCAGCTATACTGCAGGCTCTGAAGCTAAATAGTTTTGCGTTAAAGAAATTTAACAATTCTTATACAATTCATCTTACAGCTTGATGTGTTTACATTATCCATAAGTAAAAATTAGGCTTCGTTGCAGAAATAATCAAAGTTTGATGATCATTCATATATATTGTAATTGCGTTGTTTCGGAATATAGATGCACAGAAATTAAGTAAAAATAAAGCGGTTTTGGGACGGATACAACACTAAATATAAATTAAAAAGAACTTTAAAAATCGCGATTTTGACACAAGATGGATGTCATATTCTAATTTGAAATGGGTCAAGTGATTTTTCTTCATGAAATATAGGTCTAATTATTATTTTAATTTTTATTTAAAAAACTACTAAATATATTTTGCTGAAATTTTTTTTATATTTTATATGGTATGATTTGAATATTTTCTAAAACTTTCGAAGCAATTTGTGAATTTTAAATTCGCTTAAAAAATGTTTGAAAAAATAGGTCCTATAGGGTTCAATATATTTCATTTTTTCAACCCGGGTTCAATCCAAAACTAATAGGGTGATATTATTCATTTATATTCCCATATGTCCCCAAGACCGTCTAAACGACATAATAAATTTTCCTTTTGATAAAATCATTTTGACGGCAGATATCATGCGAACGGACAGACAGATAGATGGAATAAACAAACATAAACACTTTTCAAATGTGTTGTAAAGTGTAAAGCGTACATACGAAATTCGTGACATTTTCACAGGTTTATTCCCAGGAAATTAAATATTTTATATATACTGGTTTCAGTAATGTGTCACATTACATTAATATCTTCACTGACGTATATAATCGTCCGACACAGTATATATGCGTCAAGTGATACTGACGTATATATACGATTATACAACATAGTTTCATCTTTTCCAGTTAGCAATCTTCATTTGTAGGAATACAATTGTGTCTTGTACTTGCACCTTAGACAAAATTATGTATTGTAACAATAACAATATGACAGATTAAACACTGTTTCACTGTTACTCGTCCTACACATGTTCTATAGAAGCAGGAAAATCAGCAACATACATGGTTGAAGACCCAGACCGTCCGACTCGTCCAGAAGCAACATACATGGTGTCATATTTCAGAATTTATCTGAAATAGTTTTGAAAAAAAATTTGGCAACGCCTCTAATCGGCAATAAAATGCCTCACATATATAAAAAAAAAGATTTATTTCCACTTAAATTTCTCCCCACAGTTAAGTAGCTGAAACGGAAAGCTTACTCAGCCGCGGTTTGGCATGCTCTTACGGTAACAAATTCAAATGAAAACACTACGGCGTAACAACCACTTGAATTTATGTTCTGGAAATTACAGCAAAGCTTCCGAAACGATTTCGGCCTCACCGAGACGCTACTGTCTGACAGAGATTTTTAAGTACCTTGTGATTAGAGAAGGTTATTTATGTTGCGTGGATCTTTTTTTTTCTAGATTTCGTTGGACGATCATTCGGTTTGAAGACAATTCATTATCAGTAACTTTTTTTTTTCAAATTTTACAAGAAATGTTTTTAAAAATCAGTATCATGAATCCAAATGATTAACATTATAGAGTGTTACCTTTCACTTTAAAGGGCTTGAAAAAATGTTTCAATTAATACCATACTCGATAATGTACCCCCCCCCCCCCCCTCGGGGGTAACTTGCCCCCGAGGTGTCAAATGACGTCACGAACGAAAATATCGCGGTCTGTTCTTCTCAATAATGATTGAAACTTTAAAGACGTGTGATAATTGAGCCATAAATAAACAATTTTATTCATGATTATGTTAAATTTTATCCAATGCTGCATTTTAAAATATATAAAATTTCAAATAAATTTCGAAGTAATTTCGCTCGAATTTAAAAAAGTTCTATTTAGTTTAAGATTTTTTGATAACAAAGCCGGATATAAAGATTCGTGAAAATCCATTGATATTTTTGGCCGCTATAGTGTATACAAGGAACCGACCACATACATACGTACAAACAGACATCCAGACAGACATCCCTTCAAAATTAGTCAAAATGCGGCCAGGAGGTTTTAAAACATATATAGGCATCAAATTTCGAAATCGAAAATTTTCGTGAAAACAATGCTTTCTCAATACTACGTTTGAAAATTAAAAATCGGCGGTGTCTCCAGTCCGATGAAGTCGAAATGGCTGTCGGTTTTATAAAATCTAAATTGTACGAAACAATAAAATATCGAAATTATAGCTACCGTATTTAAAAAAAATAAAAATAAATCGATACTGATAGGCATCATTGATAAAATGTTAAATCAATCAGTGATGCTCAAAATGTGTAAATTCGTGAAAATATGAGTGTTGGATTGTTAACAAATTATACATTTAATAAACAAATTTAACAAATTATACAAATATTACAGTAGAAAAAGTAAAATATTTGATGTCAGAAGCACATAACTTTCCTTACAGACACACGTTTATTTTCATTTCATTTCTTTCACAATTGATTAAATTGAGTTTAATTGCACAAAATAACATGATTTTTAAACGAATGATTAAATTAATAAATATCATGATTATTTGAAATGATACCATGATACCGAATTTGCACTTTTAATTCAATTTTCTTTTTCATTTGGGAAAGGGACGTAATTTTAAAGCGTACATGAGAAATGTACGAAAAAGCCAAAATAGCACGTGATTAATGCATCCGAGTGCTACGGGATGGTCTTGTTTCTTTTGTAGTTAAAAATTACGTATCTGATACATTTGAGCATATGTACTCGTAGTATTGTATATTAGATTTTGACGATTTTTGCGGGCCATTTAACAACAACAACAAAAAAATACAGATTATTTTTTTCCGAATGGTACCAAAATATAATCAGCACCAGGATAACATACGCAAGCGATATATTTATTACTTAATGAGTTCGTTTCATTTGGCGCAATTTAATGCACTTTAAAGTCTTCATCTCTTCAAAATTCTAAAATTCTAAAATATCTCAATAACGACTCATCCTGTTTCTAATCCCCGTGGTGAAGGAAAGCCTTACACCACGTCCAAGAGACCCCTGGTCCCATGGCGAAGGGTAATATGCAGCTTCACTTTAATAAGGCTCCCCAAGGGCAGCAGACTAACTAAACCTCGGCAACACAACATCCATACTCGCTGGCGGGATTCGAACCCACAACCCGGTAATCGAGCAAGCAGACGGAAACGCATGGTCCTGAAAGGAATCATTGGCTGTGTTGTCAAAAATGACACGAAGAACCGGCACTTAATTAATTTGTTTCAGCAATTTTAGTCATTTGCTCCCTATTTTGGGTATCTTTGCTGGCTATTTCTCTATTCTCAAAAGAAGAATCGGTTTTATTTGTCCGAAACATACCAAAAACTAATCAGTATCACAATAACCCTCAAGGAACGTAAGTATTAAATTTTAAGAAATTTCATTAAATAGTTTGCTTACAAAAGTGAAAGACGTCTTCAGTTACCCCAAATTAAAAAGTTTCATTATTTCGGGAATGGTCCACCCTAGATTACGGGGTTGATCTTATTGTTTTCATCGTCAAAAAATTACGTATAAAACAAGCATTTAATTGATATATTTCAGCATATGTAGTTTTGTAATTTAGATTTTGACCCTTTTTGCGGGCCATTTCGAAAAAAACAAGGCAGATTCTTTTTTTCTTTCGAATGGTATCAATATCTAATACAGACAAGGATAACATACAAGTGACTTATTCACAGAAACTAGTCATATTTGGTTAATTAGATTTTGAGCTGAACGGTTAGTCCTAAAGTAATAGTGTTGGTTTTATTCTTTCCATCTTCAAAAATTACATATAAAACAAGCATTTAATTAGTGCATTTGAGCATATGTAGTCTTTTATTTTAGTTATTGACGATTTTTGCGGGCCATTTCGAGAAAAAACTTCGTTTCTGAAACGCACCAAAATCTAATCAACATCAGGGTCATCCTCAAGTAACTTACCTACTAAATTTTATGAAATTTTGTCCATTAGTTATTTATCTAGAGTGGATACATACTTTGCACTGACATACACACAAACGTCATGCTAAAAATGATTTTTTTTTTCAGATTCTAGAATGCGCGAGAACTCAAGTTGCGGTTTTCAATTCTTTCTCTATACATTCCCATGTATTGTAGGAAAAGCAAAAAGTAGACACACGAAAAAAAATTAGACTACATCTCATTCATCAAAATCAAATCATTCCAACAACCTCAGCGTAATCGTAATCATGAATGACAGTGACATAAATACATTGATTGAATCTCATTCTGAAAAATCGCATTTAGAAAATAAGATTTTCTTATGTTAGTCACGGTAACAGTTACCGGTCTATTTTGTGAAGTATAAAATGACTTGTAAGGAATTCGTTCAATAGATTTTACATTTAAGCAGTGCGAGTTATATTAACGAATACTTAGTTATATCTTAAACATTTATAATTTTCCAATATATAGTATAATATATAGGGACAGAATTGTAACGGAGTCGAAAATTAGAATGCTAGTTTTTGTCGGAAGAGCATGTTTCAAGCATCTCTGAATTCAAATCCAACGTTTTGGAAGTGATGCAGTTGTGTGAGGGTTAGTGTGTATGAATGTTAGTGTCGAAATCCCAGACCATCCGACTCATCCAAGGACTAAGAGCAACCAAATGGATGGTCGGATGTATGTTAGTGTGTAGTTGCAGTACGTTAGTGTGTATATATGTTAGTGTGGAGTAGTGAGTATGTATGTTAGTGTGTAATTGCAGTACGTTAGTGTGTATATATGTTAGTGTGGAGTGGTGTGTATGTATGTTAGTGTGTAGTTGCAGTACGTTAGTGTGTATATATGTTAGTGTGGAGTAGTGTGTATGCATGTTAGTGTGTCGAAATTTTGAATTCGAAAATTGGACGGAAGATCATTTTTCAAAAACATCCTGGAGCTCGAATCGAACATTTTTTAGATGACATGAGTGTGTATGTATGTTAGCATAGTGCATGTTAGTGTGTGCATATTTATGTGAGTCTGTGAAAACGAAATCACACAAACGCACGAAGTGTTTCGAAAGTAATTTAGTATTGCGCTGACTTCCAAAAGTTAAGCACGCAATACAAATTTTCATTTTTAGAAAGCGTATTTGAATTTGAGTGGCTGAAAATCGCTGCGGATGTAGATGGCAGTATGCTAATATCGTATGTTACGGCCAATCACGATTGACTGTCCGGATATATGATAATTAGGTAGTCGTTGAAGACGCCAGCATTCTGAAGGGTTTGAGGAGGTGCATTTAAATGCCGATACGAAGTGTTTATAACTTTTGTAGGATTATTTTTTTATGATATTCGTGTTTCTATGGCTGAAAGAAAACGAATGACAGATAGTGAGCGCTGGCGTGCTGAATCAAGCAGTCAATCAATGTTGCTATTTTCTTTGGCGTTGATCATTCGGTAATTTCTCGATTATGGAAACAATTCCAAACAAGTCGAACAGTTGTCCGGTGACCTGTGCCCGGTCATCCAAGGGTTACCGCCCCTTCTGATGATCGGTATATTGCTATAGTAGCCAAGCGGAATCAACGAGTGACCACTATAACTGTTACATCCATGGTTGCAGCAGCACTTAGTAAGACAATATCTGCCAGTACTGTGCGCAGAAGGCTCCACATGAAGAGACTGTAAGACCGAGTACCACGTGTTTGTGTTTCACTAATTGCTCAAGCCAGAGGGGCAAGATTAAAGTGCTGTCGTCAACATGTCACTTGGACTGTCTCAGATTGGTGGAACGTCCTGTTCACGGACAAGTCCAGATTTGCCCTGGATTCAGATGATAAGCGTGTAAGGATCTGGAGAGAACGCGACACACGCAATCAGGTCAAAAACATCATCGAACATCACGCATTCAGAAGGTGGCAGCGTCATGGTGTGGGCTGGAATTTCAATGGGATATCGCACAGAGCTACGCATATTTAAAGGCGGTTTTGTAACGGCTGCGCGGTATTGGGATAAAGTCCTAGACCCGATTGCGAGACTCTACGTTGCAGTATTTGATCCTGATTTCCTCCTTATGAACGATAATGCCAATCCCCATCGAGGGGCATTTCTTTGACGAATACCTTGAAAGTGAGGACATTTCTCGTACGGAGTGACCAGCGTATTCCCTCGACCTTAACCCCATTGAATACCTTTGGGATGCCCTCGGGCGAATTGTTTCTGCACGTTTACATCCTCCAGCCAGTTTCAGAGAGTTGGAAACTGTCCTATTGGTGAAATTGCCATTGCTCGCATCTGCGATGGTTGATCATCTCATTGAAAGCATGGAAAATCGTTGTAAAGTTTGTGTGAAGGTCCGGAGTGGTCACATACTTTATTAATGTAAGTTTTGTTTGGTTTGTTTGCTTTTAAACATCGATTTGTTAATGATCCAAATGTAACGTCATCATATAACTTAAGGAAAGTAAATATTTTTTTCATCTTTGCATATAATTCTTTTTTTCTTTAATGTGTTGTGACGAGATTTCATAATCTCGCCAATCCCTTGTAAAAATCGCAAATTATATATTAATTATCAAGATTCTATATTTTTACATCATTTTAAACCCTGTTTTAATTATCCCTCTTGTCTTTGAAATATGTATTATACAAAATATTCTATACTGAAAGGACAGTTTTTAGCCATTTTATTAATCCGTGAAAACCGCATTCAGAGAGAAGTTTCGTTGCTATTTGGCCGTTAAAGTCAAGGTCTTTATTCCCGGGCAGAGCAGATGGTGGCTTGCTCGAGGCCTGTTAATGTTAGTGCAAGGCATGCACTTTTCTACACAACAGATTTTGGAGTGAAACTTCTGGAAATAATTTGAGACCTTGCGGCGAGGGTATGCTGTATCGACGTATTTCATTCTAAGGACCCTGCCGTAAGTTGAAGAGGGTAGGTCTGTGATAATTTCCATTGGTATAAAACTGTAAATAAGTCTTCTCGCAGGTCCGAATGATTCTGGGGCCTGAATCCGCCTGGTTACATAAAAGCTGTTGCAAAGAATATTCGTGGCTTTTCTTCCTGTCTAGTTGTCGGCGCTCTCAGGTCGGCCAGGACCATTTTTAATGTTGCCCACCACGGAGTGCGGAATTCTGCCCAAGTCGACCCCTGGCCTCGCGTGGGCATGGGAAGGAGAGCCGAAGATGCCTACATAGTCGAACTACATTGCCGCCCGCTACATTGCCTGCTGATTCCGAACCTTCTGTAACTCCGACTGGGGAGGTAAGAATTGACTGCACTCTGCATCTACACCTGTCTTACGGAAGCATAAATATAAAGAATCTTCTCCTTAAATTACGTAAACTCTGACTTCCGTTCCTAAATTATATCAACTTGTTTAATTATCAGTTCTATTTTGCTTATCTCTGAGTGCGAGTTTTCCCCTGTTGCTTTGAGGCCATACCTTAAATATCTTAAATCATGTTGTTTATTATATACTTAAATGTTGCTGTGCCACTTTATTTATATTGTTGATTAACTTATTATCATTGGATATATATTATGATTAACTTATTATCATTGCAAATATATTAGTATGGATCCTGAGTCCAGTGTCACAGTTACTTAATGTTGTGCTTGCTGATATTGATTCAGTCTATCATATTCTCTACTCTAACTTCTTAATACAATATTGAATAAAGAAAGTGAATTATCTTTAAACCTGTGTGGTTATTTAACGTTATCTTTGTCTCCTGAAATTGTAATTAATATAAATGTTTCCAGGCGATGCCGCTTGCTAGGTAAGTGTTTTATTTACTTGTCAGGCATTTTGTATTCGTGTTTCAGGTCGTCCATGAATTTATTCCTGGACGGGAGATCTTTCGAAATTGAACCTGGGTTGTGCCAACGAACTTCACGGCTTAACACATTCACGGCTTTATCACGGTTTAACCTATTTACTATATTTGCATCTACCACTTAATTTCGTATCACATATAATATGTTTGGTGCTTGACACCTTTATCTCCCGTGACAAATGCATAAACACATTTGCTACCTTCATGTAAAATTTTAAGTTAATCAAAGCTTTACTTTTCCATTTTTATTGATTTTACAGTCCGTGCTTAACTTTTGGAAGCCGATGTATTATTACAATTAGTGAATACTGGAATCCTATTGATTATAAACGCGATTCGGGAAAATTCCAACATTTCCGAATGAATCTTTGATCCCTTTTACTCGAAACCTACAATAGGTAGAAAGAAAACATTTTGAATATACACGTGACACTACACTCAAATTTGCAGATTCACAATTAAAATTGTTACAGCGAATTATAACAGAGCGACATGCCCATTTTTAAACTGCGCATGCTATGCTCACTACGCTTCCTACAAATAAAACAGAATCTGATGTGGGCAGCACATGACTTTCCCTGCAGACTCAAATTAATTTTTCCTTTGTTTCTTTATTAATTCATTAAATTGAGTTTAATTGCACAACATAATATCAAATTTGCACTCTTAATTTACTTTTTGTTTTTTAATTGGTAATTTGACATTTTTCCAATAGCGGCGTAACAAAATTGCAAAAAAATCTCAAATATCTCGAAAAAGGTTAGCCCTAGAGTAATGGAGGTGGTCTTATTTTTTTCCTCGTCAAAAATTACATATCAAACAAGTATTTAATTGATACATTTGGGCATACGTAGTTATTTTTTTAGATTTTTTTTATTTTTGCGAACCATTTCGTAAAAAAAGGCAGGTTGTTGTTCTTTTCCGAATTGTACCAAAATCTAATCAGCAGAGTATCTCACAAGTAACTTATCTACCAAATTTTGTGAAATTTGGTCAATTAGTATTTCAGCTAGAGTGAATACATGAGATTTTTGGCTGCGATTTCGCAAAAAAGGCATTCTAATTTCCCGAATCGTACCAAAAGCTAATCAGCACCAGGGTCACACTCAAGTGACTCGACTAGTAAATTTTATGAAATTCGATCCATTAGTTTTTAGTTAGAGTGGATACATACATTAGACAGAGAGATAGACACACACACACACACACTTACAAACGTCACGCTAAAAATAGTTTTTCCGTATTCTAGAGGTCCCCAAACTTGCAAATCCATCGAAAACTCGAGTTGTAATTTTCGGCATGATTCCAATTCGTTCCCTATACGAGTGCATTACCATGTATTGCAGGGGAAGTAATATACAACATTTAAACAGCTAATCCGTGTGTGTATTTGCAGGTATTGTGATTTCAACCTGCCCTTGTATAATAACTACGTTTCTGCGATTGAAATGTGTTACTATGGTTTCAATATTTTCCTGTATTCTAATTTGTTTAATTTAATATTCACATTCTAGAAACGTATGTATACTTTCGTATCAAGTTTTTCAAATATTAAAATTAATTTATTATACTTCTTATTTCATAAGTATTTCTTAAATTAGGTTTTAATTTGAAATCACTCAAAGTTCGTATACTTCAAATGCCAGTACATACAAAACCCGGTATTGTTCTAGTTAAATCTTAAACCAGACTTAAAGTTCCGGTTGTTTACCAATGATTTTCCATTGCTGTACTGTTAGGCCTGATCGACACTTATCGCTTTCGCCCTTAGTGACTTGAGAAAAGGAATATCAAAACCGATTTAATGAGATAATTTTGAGTCGCTTTACTAAGGTAGAAATCTGATGTGAGCAGGACATGACTTTCCCTGCAAACTCAAATTAATATTTTCTTTATTTCATTAATAATTCATTAAATGGAGTTCAATTGCACTAAATAACTCGAGCAATTAATTAAAATTACACATTTAATTCGGATTTAATTTTCATTTGGTATCTGGACTTAGTCTCAAAACCTAGATAGCAAAAATGCGAAAAAACTAATATCTCGAGAACGGCTAGCCCTAGAGTAATAGGGTTGGTCTTATACTTTTCGTTGTCAAAAATTGCGTATAAAGCTAGCATTGACTTGCTGCATTTGAGCATACGGTGTTTTTTATTTCAGATTTTGACTAGCGATTTTGCAAAAAAAGACAGGTTCTTCTTTTCTGAATTGTTCGAAAATCTAGTCGGTCAGCAGGGTATCCCACAAGTGACTTATCCACCAAATTTGGTAAAATTTGCTCAATTACTTTTCTGTTACAGTGGATACAGACATTTTTTATGGGCACAAAAAAAGGCAGTTTTTTTTATTCCGAATCGTGCCAAAATCACACACAAGTAACATTCTTACCAAATTGTATGATTTTTGGTCCATTAGTTTTTGAGTTAAAGTGGATATATACATTGCACTGACAGACACACACACACACACACACACACACACACACACACACACACACAGACACTACGCTAAAAATAGTGTTTTGCCCCAAATCCGTGTAGATCTGTTGAAAACTCGAGTTGAGATTTTCGACATGATTCTAATACTTCCCTTATACATTACCATGTATTGCAGGGAAAGTAATAATACAAAATTTTTCTTTAAGATATCTTTCGTATAAAAATAAGAAAGATCAATCATGCATAAAGAACTGATTATGAAACACATTCCAACTGCGATGCAATTTTATTTGAACATTTCTAAAATTCAATACATTCAAAGGTGATATTTTTGAAATTATCACAATACTACAATACTTTTATATATTTGAAAATTTAAAACTTCATCGAAAAAAATGAACTTTATTCAAATGACGTCATTGAAATATAAATAGCCTTGGCTGTCTATGTAAATGTAGTAAATATTTTATTCATATACTTTTATTCCATTCCTTTCATTGATCACAATACTATAATCATTTATTTTACTTAAAGTACTTTTACTTCCATGGTTTTAAGTTTTTAACTCTATGCTTAAAACATTGAAACTTTCTGCTATAAAATCGTCTGCCTCTCTATGTAAAATCAATTAATATTTCATTAATATCAGCGTTATTTCAGAATCCAGAGTAAAATAAATTTGCTATAAAAATATTCAGCAATTTTTATACAACTCGCCTTACAGTTTGATGTGTTACGCTCGATGATTGTTGATGCGTTAAAATTTGGCTTCGTTGTAGAAATAATCAAAGTTTGATGATCATTTAAACTCAAATATATTGTAATTGCGTTGTTTCAGAATATAGATACACAGAAGTTAAGCAAAAATAAAGCGTTGTTAGGACAGATACAACACTAAGTATAAATTAAAAATAACTTTAAAAATCACGATTTTGACACAAGATGGATATCATATATTATTTTGAAGTGGGTCACGTGATCTATTTATAATATGGTTGTAATTATTATTTTAATTTTTATTTAAAAAAAAACCGAATGTATTTTGCTGAATTTTTTTATATATATTTTACGGAATAATTTGAATATTTCCTAGAATTTTCGAAGCAATTTGTAAATTTTTAATTCGCTTAAAAAATGTTTGAAAAATTAGGTCCCATAGGGTTCAATGTATTCCAACCAGGGTTCAATCCAAAACAATATATCCCACAGATCGTATAAACAACATGCTAAAATTTCATTTTGATAAAGTCGTTTTTACGGCAGTTATCGTGCAAACGCACAGACAGACGGAGAGGCAGACAGAACGAACAAAGCCATAAACACTTTTCAACTATATTGTAAAGTGTTAATAAAATAGTTTTTTCGCCTCTGCAGCTAAAATGGAATGTTATTATTAATGATTATGAATTGTTATATGAATTATTATATGAATATGATTATGAATTATTACATGACATGTATTATTATATAACACTTAGATTTAAGCAATATTTGCATGAAAAAGTGTGGAGACTCTTTCTCCAAATATTCCATTAATATATTCAAACTACCTAAGGGAAATGCGAAGGACATAGTCAGACATTTCGTGAATCTAATTCTGCCAACTCTTATTTGGAAAACTAGTTTTTACGATTCTTCTCAAGTAACGTTTTACTGATCATGCAAAATGTGAAATAAATTAACTTTAACGTGGCTTAACCCGACTACCTTATATCATAATCCCTTTTTAAGTAGCTTTTTTTTTTATTCAAATTTTACAAGAAAAATATTGAAAAATCGGTGGCATAGATTCAAATGATTACAAATATAGAGGATTACCCTTCATTTTAAAGGGCTTGAAAAACTTTCAATTGATACCAAATTTGAAAATGTACCCCCGGAGGGGGGTCGTAAACTTGTTCGCGAATGGAGCTAATGAAGTCATGAACAAATAAAGCCTTTTATGCAGGATTATGTTAATTTTTCTCCTATGTTGCCATGATAAAAAATATAAAATTTCGAATAAAATTCAAAGTTTCCGCTCGAATTTAGAAAGAAATTCGTTCTAGATTTTTTTATAACAAAGCCTGTAGTGTATCTATGTTTCACAACAATGATTGGAACTGTAAAGTCTTGTAATCATTGATCCGTAAAAAAAACCTTTTATGCCTGTTTATACCAAATTTTGTTCTATAATACCGTGTTGAGAAAATATAAAATTTTTCTAATAAACGACAAAGCTTACGCTCGAATTAAAAAAAAAATTCTATTTAGTCCCAGACTTTTGAATAACAAAGTGGGATAGCAAAGTTTCGTGAAAACCCATTAATATGTGCGGCAGCAGTGGTGTACACAAGAAATCAACCACAAACATACATACATACAGACAGACAGACAGACAGACAGACATCACTCAAAAATAGTCAAGTAGTCACGCGTTTATGAGGTTTATTGGTTTCAAAATCTCGAAATCAAAAATTTTCGTGAAAACAATACTTTTTCAATGCTTTAACAATACTTTTTTAATGTATGAGAAAGAAAAAGATCTGATGTGGACAGCACATGATTTTAACTGCAGACTCAAAAAATATGTTTTATATCTTTAATAATTCTTTAAATTGAGGTTAATTACACAAATTAACACTGAATTTCGAATTTAATTCATTTTTTACTTTCCCTGCAATGCATGGTAATGTATAGGGAAAGCATTGGAATCATGCCGAAAATCGCAACTCGAGTTTCAGACGGATCTACACGTTTCGATACCTCAAGAATACGAAAAAACTATTTTTAGCGGGACGTCTGTGTGTGTGTCTGTGTGTGTGTGTGTCTGTGTGTGTGTCTGTATGTCTGTGTGTCTGTGTGTCTATGTGTCTGTCTGTGTAGATTTTGTATCCACTCTAACTAAACATTTGGTAGATAAGTCAATTGTGGGCGAATCTGGTAATGATTTGTTTTTGGCACGATTCTGAATAAAAAAACCTTCCTTTTTTACGAAAGCCACTCTAGCTAAAAAACTAATGGACCGAATTTCACAAAATTCGGCACTCGTGGGTCACCCTGGTGCTGATTAGATTTTGGTAGGTTTCGGAAAAATATGACCTACCTTTTTTTACAAAATGGCCCGCAAAAATTGCCAAAATCTAAAATTTAAAAATTACTTATGCTCAAATATATCCATTAAATACTTCTTTCATACGTAATTTTTAACGAAGAAAAGAATAAGACCAACCCCATTACACTAAGACTAGTCGTTCTCGAAATATTTTAGTGTTTTCGTATTTTCTCTATGCCAACATTGAAAATAAGACCAGTTATGAAATGACAATAAAAATTGAATTAAAAATGAATTAAATCTGATTAAAATAAAGAGAACGTGGATATAAGTCTGCAGGGAAAGTCATGTGCGGCCCACATCAGAGTTTTGTTTTTATTTGGTAATTGGACATTTTTTCAAAGATGGCGTAAAAAAAATGTGAAAAAACTTAAATATCTCGAGAATGGTTAGTCTTAGAGAAATGAAGTTGGTGTTATTCTTTTTATCGTCAAAAATGGCGTAGAAAACAAGCATTTAATGGATACATTAGAGAATACGTAGTCTTCTGTTTCTGATTTAGGCAAATTTTGCGGGCTATTTGGTAAATAAAGGCAGATTCTTCTTTTTCAAATCTTACCAAAATCTAATTAGCGGTAGGGTATACCACAAGTGACTTATCTACTAAATTTTGTAAAAGTTGATCAATTAGTTTTTTAACTAGAGTGAATATATGAGATATTTAAGAATCATTTCGTAAAAAAGACGGTGTCCTTTACGAATAATATTTTCCCTATAAATTGCCATGTATTACAGAGAAAGTAAAATCACTTATAAGACAAGGATAATCCAAGTTTCATCATTTTTGTAACAATTAAAATCATACAGACAATCATCCCTTTTAATCATATAACGGTTAATAGAATAATTCGTTTATAGTACCACTGCAAAATTAAATTACTTCCCGATCCAAATTATCATGTCAGTGACATGTAAAATGTAAATAAAATAACATAAAACAAGTAATGGAAAGTAACAAACAGGTGTCAAACTATATTCACCTTTACCAAGGTTACTAAAACAAAGCAACCGAACCATAAAAAGCATGGACATATGACATATGTGCCAAAAGAAAAGACGCTTACATGACTCAAAAGAATTCTAAATACAACAACAATAAATATTAAACAAAGAACAAGCAAGTATGTAATACATTTTCGCCCCTGTGACTTTCCACTCATTTTGGTGTCTATATAAAAACAAGGAAGATCAATTATGCATAAAGCATTGATTTTGCGTAATTTTTAATATTGATTTTGCGTATAATTTAAAATATATCAGCGCTAAATGTATCGCATTTTAGTGATGTTTAAATAAAATCGCATTTCAGTTGGAAAGGGTTTCATAACCCTTTCCAACTGAAATGCGATTTTATTTAAACATCACTAAAATGCGATACATTTAGCGCTGATATATTTTAAATTATCACAGTACTACAACAATTTATTGTACTGGAAAACTTAAAACCCCATCGAAGAACATGAACTTTATTCAAATGACGTCATCGAAATGTAAATCGTCTGGCTCTCTATATAAAAGCAATGGATATTTCATTCATATCACTTTTATTCCAGACTCCCGAGCTAAATAAAAAAATCAGCAATTCTTGTACAACTCATCTTATAATCCCTTGTTTACATTCTGCATCCATTAAAATTAGGTTTCGTTGTAGAAATAATCAAAGTTTAATGATCATTTAAACTAAAAAAATATTGTAATTGGGTTGGGAAAAAATAAAGCGCTTTTAGGACAGATGCAACACTAAATATAAATTTTAAATAACTTTAAAAATCACTATTAGAATACTTACACTAGGAAAAAAAAATGGATGCTATATTATATTTTGAAGTGTGTTATGTAATCTCATGCAATATGGGTGTGACACATATATTATAGGTGTGATTATTATTTCAATTTTTGTTTTAAAAACTACGAAACATATTTTGCTGAATTTCTTTTTATATATTTTATGAGGAAATTTGAATATTTCCTAAAATTTTTGAAGCGATTTATGAATTTTAAGTTGGCTTAAAAACTGTTTGAAAAATTAGGTCCTATAGGATTCACTGTATTTCATGTTTAAAACCTGGGTTCAATCCAAACTGTTTGGGTGATATTATTAATTTGCACTCCTCTATTTTTAAGGCATTTTTAGGGCAGTTATAGTGCTAACGGAGAGACAGAATGAACAAAGTCATAAACACTTTTTAACTATGTTGAAAGTGTTAAAAATTAAATTTTGAAATCCACTGTTTAAACGTGAAACACTCAAATTACACTATTTCTACCGCTCTTGTGTGTTAACTTTATTTTAAACATTGATAACAAATTTAATTAACTTGACTGATATTAAATGAAAAATTTCACTTTATGTCACTTTATCATGTGTAGTATTGATAAAGTATTCCTTTCCCCAAAATTTTCGATTTCGCGATTTTTATACCAGTATATGTTTTAAGGCCGTCTAAACACGTTTCGACTATTTTTGTAGAGATGTCCGTCTGTCTGTCTGTATGTCTCTGGTCGATTTCTTGTGCACAGGATGCGGCCACAAATATTAATAGGCTTTCACTAAACTTTATATACAGCTTTGTTACAAAAAATCTAGAATTAAAAATATATTTTTTTAAAATTTGAGTGCAAATTTTGACTTTTATTCTAAATTTTATATTTTTTTAACATCTTGGCAGTGTAGGATAACATTTAACGTAATCATGCATAAAAGGGTTTATTTCTGGATCGTTGATCATGAGACTTAATAGTTTCAATCATTGTTGTGGAAAATAGCCGCAATACAAGTTTTCCGTTTCAAATTTATTTTGTTCGTGACGTCATTAAACTCATTGGGGTGGAAACTACCCTCCCCTCTGCTCTGGTACATTGTCAAGGTATGGTATTAATAGAAATATATTTTTTCAAGTCCTTTAACGTTAATGGTAATACGTTATAGTTGTAATCATATGGGTCCAGATACCGATTTTTCAAATTTTCAAACTTTATCTTTTAAAATTTGAAAAAAAAATGAATTCTGGCATGAGAACTTAGTGCTGAGCCATTATGTAAAAATTTACTAAAGTACACTTTTTAATCCACACCATCGGGGCTATATAAATAACTACCTAGAAAATGCAAACTAAGCGTCTAGACTAGTGGCATTCGCTGAAACAAACACAATTATTCTGCTTCAACATTGTGTGGAATCAAAGAATACTTATATTTTCAGATAAAATTCCTGTCACGTTATGTTACATTCAGCGCATTTGCATGAATCATTCAAATTTATATATTCATTTTATTATCCAATTCCTTTTTACACGCGCTTGGCATGTTTAAATTTACTGCTTCCTCGTACTATTGTATATAAATAGTATTAATCATCTGTCATATGGCGAATTCGAGATTTCGATGGATATGTATGTTTTAAGATCTACTGAACCCATATCCTTTCTTTTGACACAGACCGTCCCACCTACTAGAAGGTGTGATGTATCTGTTTCGTTGTCAGGAGCAGTGTTACCTACTTTTCCCCTGAACCCAGAGAAAGTGACATCCACAGTTGCGGAATACATCCCCTGTCAACAAACTCTCGGAAGGGGTCGCACAGTTTTAACATGCCCGTACTCTGCTAGTAGTTTAGGCAGCGCCGGGAATCGAACTCGGGTCCTCTCAGTTCAATACTCATGCTCTAACTTCCTGTTTATTTCGTACCTTTGAACCCATGTTATATTTTTAATTTCTCATACTGTATATCGTATAGAGAAAGTATTGTCTTTACGAAAATTTTCGAATTCGATGCCAATACCTTTGATGCCAATATACTTTTAAATATTATATAATTTTAATTTAAATATTATATAATTTTATATTTATTCATATTAATATTTATTCAATTTATGTGGCACTACAGATGAAATCCAGTTACAGTAGCCACACAAATAAAAAGAACAGAACAAAAAATACAACAATACTAAGTAGCATACATGTCATGCACATCCAAACAGGCTCTTTTAAAACAGGCAGGAGTCATATTAAATCAATATCAGTACAATAGGTATTATATAGATCAACAAATTTATAGATTTAGATAATTTATAATTTTAAATATTATATAATTTTATATTTTATGCCAATATACTTTTTAAAACCTTCTGAACACGTTTTGACTATTTTTGCTATGATGCCCATCAGACTGCCTGCATATCTATATGTTTGTGGTCGGTATTTTGTGTACGAGATAGCGGCCACAAATATTAGTGAATTTTAACAAAACTGTATATCCAGCTTTGTTATAAAAATAAATCTGATGTGGGCAACACATGACTTTCCTTATATAATGCAATGAATTTACTACTTTAACAGTAAAAAAAATAGGTTTTTCTTATACTAGATACTAATATTCTTCACAAGATATTGAATTTTGGACAATGAGTCGTCATTTTCATTGATTTAGCGTCATTTTTATCCATTTGGCGAGATTTTCGTTAATTTGGCAACATTTGAAAAAACTCGCAAAGTTGGCGACATTCCGCCAAATTCGTCACTAAAAGCTCGCCAAGCGTTATGGACGAAGAAATAACTTATTCTTACAGCAGATAAATGACTATTGGCGTTCAAATACAAAAGTATTATTTAAGGTATCTTTTTTCATAAATGGAACGAGCTCGATCCACGAAAATAATGTCACTCAATTTATCGCATGGTATTACATATGAGAAGTGAACATGTTTCTCAATAGGAAATATTTTCCTTTTTTTTTTTATATGACTTTTTGATAATTTTTTTGAAAAATCTACAATATCTCGAGAAGGGTTCACGTTAGCGTTCTAAAATTTATGTCAATCGTTTTCTAATGAAAAATTACATAAGAAATGTCCATTTGCGTAACTTTATTAGTGGTTTTGATTTTTTGACGATTTTTTCAAAATTTCATTCGAAAATTTAGGGGGGTTCTGAACATTCGATTGCGTATAAAAACAATAGGCTTCCAGTGTTTACAGATTGTGATTTTTGTACCAAATTTGGTTCAAATCGGTCCATTCGTTCGTCAGTTATCGTCTCCACAGACCCACTGACACACACACACACACACACACACACACACACGCACACACACACAGACATCACTTCAAAAATGTTCGATTCGTGATCAGGGATTCTTGAAACCTGCTCTCCCGTCGAAAACTCGAATTCGAATTTTCGACCTCGTCACAATACTTTCCTTATACATTATGTATATAAGGAAAGTAACAAGAACTAAATAGAATTTCTTTAAATTCGAGTTAAAACTTTGAAATGTATTCAAAACTTTATATTTTTTAACATCGCAGCAATGGACAAAATTTGATATAATCATGCAAGAAAAGGGTTATTTATCCCAATGATCACGATACTTTATAGTTTCTATTATTGTTATGAAAAATAATCGCGATACAAGTTTTTCGTATGTGACGCCATTAGCCCCCGGCGTTGCACATTGTTAAGTATTGCATCAATCTAAATATATTTTCAAGTCCTTTAAAGTGAAGAGTAAATACGCTATAATTGTACGCCATAATTTGATTGTATGCAATAATATATTTGTTGTGACTCGTCACAACACGTTATTAATTTTACTATTCCAAATTAACATTTTTTTTTATAAATCATTAAATATTTTATTTTACTTTATTATTATTCAAAATTATTCTATTCAAAATTGCTTTTATTTTATATTTTCATTAATAGGCCAATTGTGTCTTTTCATAAATTAAATTATAGCGTGCTGCTATCCATTCAGATTTTATTCGTACGGTGTACGCCTACTTCATATACTGTGGCATAGCGGCACACGTTTTCAATTGGCAAGGTGTTTGATTTTGGAGGAAACGGAACATTTGAACCTCCCTGGTTTAGCGAGAAGTTTGGTTTTTTGGTATGGCAACTTCTGGTTTGCGCGGGAGAAATTTATGCTGACTCGCTCTTCCCTCGAAAATTCGTGACTGTTGAAGGTGGTGTGCAAGGAAAGGGGTTCCCTTCGGGGACTTCTCTTCGCCATTTTTTTTATATCTCCATGTGGCTTAAGTGCTGTAAAATAAAATTATTTTTTTACGGATTGAAAACCAACATGTATTTGTTTTGTGTTTCTGTTTTATGAATCAAATCTGAATTTCTTGGATTTATTTCCTGTGTAATGTATATTTTGCAAAGTGTAGAGACAGAAGTTTTCTTTTCAAACGGATTTATTGTAATTGATTACTACACCAGGTATCTCATCGATCACGTTTTATTAAAGTTATTTTGGCCAAGTTAAAGAAATATTTATTTATTTCACAGTTTGACAGCAGCATGTGCCTCTATAGATATTTTTTGTGGATTTCACTTTCTGTCAGTTACTATGCATTTATGGTTTTTGGAACTTTTATTGGAATCGTTATGTTGGTTATTAACTTGACATAATTATTATAACCATCTTTCAACTGCCTTTTGTGGATTATTCTATAAGATTTGTCCTCAGAAAATAAAAATGAGTTATACAAAAAAAATCATCATGAAGATTGAAAATTTTAGCCATTTTGATTTATACGTACAAAAAAAAATATTACAACAGCAAAGTGCATATTGGTATTTCTGTGTGCAGTTTCAATTTACATTTTGGAATCGTGTCCTGCTATTATTTCATTTTCTTTCTGCAATGCGAGATTGAAACTTGAGTGTAGCAGAAAAGGGGCTCTTGATGTGACCATTACCATTGTGGAACCTGTGACTTTGCACATATACTTGGTGAGGTTTTCAGCATTGATTATGAGACATTAATATTGATTATGAGACAGCATATTCAGCATTGATTTTGACACATTTTACACTATTCATATAATATTTTTATTTCAGGTCCTGAATTCAAGTAACTTTTTTCTTTTAAATGTTGAAATTAATTCATATTATATTTTTTTATGCATTTATAAATTTTTAGGCGCTCACATACAAAGGGATATGTTTCAATTTGTATTTTACACACAACGCATTGTATTATTTTTCTAAATTCTATTCCCCACTATACGGTCCCATTACATTAAGTATTTAATTAATTAATTTCCCTTCTTAATTGTATGTGAGTGTCCGACCCAATCAGGTGTTGAGATATGATAGTTCAATTCATTTTATCTTTTTGTTAAATTAGTCTCTTGAATGGTTGTATCACAACAATATTATACGCTAATATATTGTACACTATAATTTTTTATTTATTCCATTTTTATTTATTTTTTATTTAAGAGAATCTTCGCCAATCTCGTAACTCGCTTCGTCTCAAACCCGATGGTGATGAATAAATTGACAAAAAATTGATGACAAAAACTGATTGACAAAAAACTTGAAAAGTGATCTTATTGAGATCGCTTTTCAATATGTTTCAAGCAAAACTAAAGTTTAAACCGAAAAACGATTTACCTTTGCGTGTTTTCTTACCATTTCTATAAAAAATGTAACCAATTTCAGATTTTTGTATGCCGTCAATACAGGAACATTTTTTTCTACTTCAAAAGTGTATAAAAATGAAAATAACACATGACCTACATCGAAATTGCATAACAAAAAGTACTACGTCTTGAAAAAAAAAATCCATTATCTAGGTACATGCCTGCAAAAATGTATTGTCTTGCTATTGTTAGTTTGTCTAGGACGCGAACTCGCAACTCAAATATTCTGTCTTTATGTTGACATTAAATATTTCTTAAACTAAAATTTAAATCTAAAAATGGTTTGGTTTCAGTATGCTTCCGTTACATTTCTTTATTCTATAGTATGTTATAGATTTTGCTGTACGAGGAAGAAAAATACATGAATCACGAAATTTGTCAAACAGTGGCACCAGCTCCTTTTTAACACTTTACAACATAGTTGAAAAATGTTTATGACCTTGTTCATTCTGTCTGTTACCTTTACCACGTATCCTTTATCACATCTGTATCCTTTACCACGATAACTGACGTAAAAATGACTTCATCAAAATGAAATTTTAGTATGCTGTTCAGACGGTCTGTGGAACCTATTGGAATATAAATGAATAATATCACTCAATTGATTTGGGATTGAACCCGGGTTGAAGAAATGAAATACATTGAACCCTATGGCACCTAATTTTCCAAACATTTTTTAAGCAAATTTAAAATTCGCAAATTGCTTCGAAAGTTTTAGGAAATATTCAAGTTATCCCATAAAAAATATGACAAAAAATTCAGCAAAATATATTTGGTAGATTTTTAAATAAAAATTAAATAATAATTAGACTCATATTAGACGAATAGAACACGTGATCCACTTCAAAATCAAATATGACATCCATCTTGTGTCAAATCGTGATTTTAAAGTTTTTTTAATTTATATTCTATGTTGTATCTATTCTAAAACTATTTTATGTTTGCGTAATTTCTGTGTATCTATATTCTGAAACAACGCAATTACAATATATTTGAACTTAAATGATCATCAAACTATGATTATATCTGCAACGAAATCTAATTTTCACTTATGGAGAATCTAAACATATCAAGGAATTGCTGAATTTTTTAAACGCAAAATTATTTAGCTCTGGAGTCTCCAATATAGCTGATATGAATGAAACGTTTATTGATTTTACATAGAGAAGCAGACGATTTTCTAGCAGACTTTTTCGATGAAGTTTTAAGCATAGAGTTAAATTACTATTACCTCCATGGTTTTAAGCTTTAAAGTAAAATAAATTATTGTAGTATTGTGATGAATGAAAGGAATGGAATAACAGTGTAAGAATAAAATATTTACTGCTTTTACGTAGAGAACCAGACGATGTATATTGCAATGACGTCATTTTTTCGATGAAGTTTTAAGTTTTCAAATATAATACATTTTTGTAGTATTGTGATAATTTAAAAAATATTACCGCTGAATGTATCGCTTTTAGAGATGTTTAAATAAAATTGCATTGCAGTTGGAAAGTGTTTCATAATAAATGTTTTATGCATGATTGATCTTTCTTGTTTATATAGAGGGATAGGTTAGGGATGTAAATGGTGCCAAAATTGTTTTTATGAATACAGATAAACCAATTGCATTGGATTTTTTAGCGTCACTTAAGCTATTGTAAAACTAAAATTCAGAGGATTCTGTGACTTTCCATGAAAAACAAGTATGCATTTTACCTATGACCTAAAAAGTATATACATTCTTTAAATGTCTTTTCCGTATTCATATCTACACAATATACGATGTAAACCAAGTATATTGAGTCTAAATCGCCCAAAGGTGTTTGTGATCACGATGGGATGGCGATTTTTACAAACTCCCGGCTTGTAGAGTTGCATTTACATAATATATTAACCTTATCACCTAAATCTGGTTCAAATCGCTTAAGTGATTTTTGATATGAAGAATAACAAACATTTAGCACCCGCTGACTGATTTTAACAAAATATAGCTTTATAACTTAACATTATACGATTTTTGAATTTTTTAACAGAGTTCATATCTAGATAGCATAAGCAATATATCAACTAAAGAGGGTCCAAAACACTAAATTGATTTTCGAGATTACGAAGATCAAACAATCGACCGACAAAAGGCAAAACTAAACTGTTAAAACTAAAGATACCACGGATGAAAATAGTTACTTGATAAATACTGAATTCGATAAATGGGGAACTTGACAAGAAGTTTTTAAATATTATAAATTATTTTAGTATTGTGTTAATTAACACATTACAACAAAGTTGAAAAGTGTTCTTTGTTCATTCTGTCTGTTTGTCTGTCTGTCCGTTAGCACGATAACTGCCGTAAAAATGACTTAATCAAAATGAAATTTTAGTATGTTGTTCAAACGGTCTGTAGGACCTATGGGAATATAAATGAATAATATCATCCAATTAGTTTTGGATTGAACCCGGGTTAAAAAAATGAAATACATTGAGCCCTATAGGACCTAATTTTTAAACATTTTTTAAGCGGATTAAAAATCCTCAAATTGCTTCGAAAATTTTTTGTAATATTCAAATTGTTCCATAAAATATATAAAAAAAAATTCAGCGAAATATATTCAGTAGTTTTTAAGTAAAAATTAAAATAATAATAACATCTCTTATATGAAGCGATCACGTGACCGTGATATGAAAAGATCACGTGACCCACTTCAAAATGATATATGGCATCCATCTTGTCTCAAAATCGTGATTTTTAAAGTTCTTTTAAATTCATCTTGAGTGTTGTATCCGTCCTCAAACCACTTTATTTTTGCCTAAATTCTGTGCATCTACATACTGAAACAACGCAATGACAATATATTTGAGTTTAAATGCTTATCCAAATTTGATTCTTTCTACAACGAAGCCTATTTTTCACCTATGTAAAATGTAAACAGCAAAATATGTAGAATGAGTTAGTTGTATTAGAATTGCTGTATTTCTTTAACACAAAATCATTTAGTTCATGGAGTCTGCATAGCTGATATGAATGAAATATTCATTGATTTTACAAACAGCAGGACGATTTTTTTTGATGAAGTTTTACGCATAGAGTTTAATTACTTGTAGCTCCATGGTCTTAATTTTTAAATAAAATAAATTATTATAGTATTGTGATGAATGACATGAAAAGGAAATTATT
This sequence comes from Amaurobius ferox, assembly GCA_951213105.1. NCBI lineage: Eukaryota > Metazoa > Arthropoda > Arachnida > Araneae > Amaurobiidae > Amaurobius > Amaurobius ferox. The sequence continues at coordinate 101,908,060 of OX578154.1, forward strand.
TATGAATGAAATGCTGCTTTTATAGAGAGAGCCAGGCATGTTATTTTTTCTATGACGTCATTTGAATGAATTTCAGTTGATTTCGATGAAGTTTTCAAATATAATAAATTTTTGAAGTATCATGATATTTCTAAAATTATTACCGAGGAATGTATCACATTTTAGAGATGTTTAAACCAGGCAATTTATATTTCAATGCCGTCATTTGAATGAAGTTCATTTTTTTCAATGAAGATTTAAGTTTTCAATTATAATAAATTAATGTAGTATTGTGATAAGTTTTAAAATATTACCGAGGAATGCATTGCATTTTAGACATGTTTAAATAAAATTGCATTGAAGTTAGAAAGTGTTTCATAATCAATGCTTTAAGCGTGATTGATCTCTCTTGTTAAATATTGTTATTATTTGAAAGACTTATTATAAATGATTTAACACAATCTTTGAGACTGACATTGAATACAAAATATGTATCACGGAAATAATACCTTCTTTAAATTACTTATTAATACTGTGTACATGTGAAAACTATCAGTTTATTACTAATTTAATTGACCTAAGACAAATATAAGCATATTTTGTTCCAAGACGTAAGACCGTCATTTTAATGATGTCCAGTTTTGCAACGTAAGCGCGAAATTGCAGACAAGATCGCTCTCTAAATCGACCAAAATTGATATCCGAGATGATTATATCATTAAAAATTGTTCACCGATAAAATGTTTTATTTATAAAATAGATACAAAAAGACAGAAGAAAATGGCTTTACAATAATAATTCGACCATTACTGCAAATAAAGTAAAACTATTATTATTATTTTTGTTTTTGAAAATTTGTTAATTGATAATTTTGAAAATGTACAAATACGTAATCCAGTCATAATTACGTTGGAAATTATTCACTTTTAAATAAAGCATAAACAAAAGTGTATTAATTCAATTTCATCATTTTTTTTGCCATTTTGAGTCTGTTGTTTGCCGAGTCATATGGAACGTGAGGGGGGAGATAATTTACATAGGGATAATTAGCCTAGGGGTGAAATATTAACCCATGGGATACATAACCTAGGTGAATATCATTTTTCAGGAAGCTGGTAAATATGTCCCTAACTGGTGATAGGAATGAATTAGAAATGGAATATAAATCGAATATAATTCTAATAAAGGTAGAATTACATACATTGGGGTTATGTGCCACCAGAGGCCTTGCTACTTTTACCATGGTATCATGTGGCAACTCGTGTGGCTCTCTCATTGGAAGAGTCGTTCTAACATTTATATGTTATTGGTAATACGTGCTAATTGAGAGTTGAAAAATAGCACGTTAATCAAAAGTACGTATATCTAGTAGATAGAATTTCTAAGAAGCTCCGTATCATAACGAAAGCAGTTATCCATACTTTTTTAATACAGTTACATAGGAAACCCTATGGCGCTACATGATAAGACAACTTCCGGGAATGGGTGGCTCGCCCCCCTCCCCACTTCTTGTGAATGGGGAGGAGACTATCTCGCTGCTTTTCAGAGATAGAGAAAAATTCAATTAGAGTTGTAGAGCGTTACAAAATTAGCATTAAAATGTGTTTGTCCGACAGAAAAAACTGTATATAATTGTCCGAAAATATTTTTAAACGTATGCGACTCTTTAAAACTGTAAATTCGTCTGGCGACAGTTGTATAACAAACAATTTAATGAATTTAGTCGGAATGCTAATTGATTTATTTGACTAACGATTTGTCGGTAAACATCATCGTAATCGAAGTCAGCAAAAATAAACTAATATGACGCTGAAAGGACATTCCACCGTCAATATTATATCCTTATGCTATGTGTTTGTCCCTTCGTCTTAGTTTTAATTCGATTTTAACTATTTGCTTACGGGGGGGACAGCGTACGGTTGGGACGCCAATGTCTCCAAAGGGGGATCGAACTGTTTGGGATAGGGTATGTCAAATACCTGTCTTTTTGAGAGGTTCTTTAGTTTGGGATGGACGCTATCCCACCCGTAAGCAAAAGGTTAATAGCTATGTCTACTATGCTTATTAATAAAAGAATATGTTCCTATTTTTTGGAAAATGTAACCGGAAAACGATTGTAAGCATAGAGTTTCTCAATACAGGGCATCAAAATAGTCTGAATAAGTTAATGTTGTATTATATGAGGAGGATTTAGATTATATTCCCGAGTTCAGAATTACTTTCAGTTTTTTTTTCTGTTGGTCAAACTCATGTGTATACTAATTTGGCAACACTATAACTTTGTAGTTTATTTTTTGTCGCCATTTCTATAAAGGAGCGCGGTAGTCCTAGCAACCGCCATAAGGAGAGGGGTGTCCAATAAATTTTTATTCTTGAAACGTCATGTCCCATATCCAGTCCGTGTCTTAAGTTAGGCTCTTTATAAATGATTGGAGATGGATGATGGAATATCCCCTCCTTTCTGGAAGCTAGCTTACAGTTCCAGCTTATCAACCAGGGTGGAGTTTAAGAATCGGACGGTTTTACTACTATGCTTTTTTCAATGACCGTAAGGGCTAGATGATTTCAGCTTCTAGATATGCGTTTCAATGGAAAAAATACTTTGAAACATCTCATTTTAAGTGAAGTATAACAGTTTTCTAAATAAAGACATATATATTCGCAAAGTTATTTTAAAAAATATAATAAATAAAAATATCTTTAAATTATATTTTAAACAGGGGAATCTCAAATTCTGAGCCTCGATGGACAATACGCCACTGCTAATACCATGTATAAGAGATATATTAATACGCCACTGCTAATACCATGTATAAGAGATACATACATTAACAAAACAAACAGTTAAATGATTAATTTTCTTCATGACGAATCGCATATATTATGAAAAAAAGATACCAAGAAACATTATAATAACAAGTTTGCAACGTTCATATATTTTTAACGATATATTAGTGCATTAGATTAAATGATGAAATGTATTGATTAAATATTTTCGTATATTTTTGAAAGTTTACTAGCCACGGGATTTCTATTACATAACAAGGTGATAAAGCATAAATAAAAACATAGTCAGTCCGTTCTTTTGAAGGCATTGGTGAGATTCTATATGCCACTTCTGCCCATGCTAAATACATAAAAGTTATTTTGTAAAGTGAAAATCTGAAATAAAATATTAATACATACCCCAAAACTGAACAGTCAAACTCGAAGTTTCCAAACATACCTGAAACAAAACTGAATGTTTTTAAAATGAAAATGCTCAGAATAAACAGAAGCATACAAATTAAGAAATTACACCATGAAAATTTCTAAGTAGGCATTAATTAGTGTGTTTAACGAATACTGTTCGAAAGGAATAAAAAATAAACACATGCTTAACACATAAACACATGGATCTGTATAAGCACAGAGAAATATGAAACATAATCAGAAAATAAACTAAAGTAAATAAACTATGAGAAATGAACTGGTAGTAGCACACCCTCAGAACTGATAATTTAATAAAAAATACAAAATTTTATTTTTTATACAGAACTCTATTAAAAATATTAAAAAATTTGATCTGCAATTGCCTAGTATATTTTCAGAGAAAATTCACTGACATATTCAAATTATTGTTTTTAGATATTCTCACTTCAATTGCAATGGACCAACAGCAAATAAATTGTTCAAATTCAATTGTAGCCGATTTCATTTGGCTATTTTTTTGTTGTTCTTTTAAATAGATTTATAAATATCCCCATATCTATTTTCAGATGAAGATCAATATTTCAGCGGAAATTTCATCAAAAGTAAATTTCTTTAGCCCTCATTAAGCGCTGATTAAATTTTGCTAATTGACTTTCTTTCTATCGGAGGCCGAATAAAAAAATTAAAGTTTTAATTTTTAAAAAATCGGGGATCAACTATCACAAATAAATATCCCCCTGCTTGCTTATTATTTTTCATATTTCACTTCACTTCTACGACAAAATCTCTGATTTTATATTTCTTTCGGGTCGACGCGGTGGTCGAGCGGTCAAGGCGAGCGTTTCCAAGCGATCCTTCGACCGCCGCGTTGTGAGTTCGAGTCCCACGTAAGGCATGGATGTTGTGTTGTTGGGCACAGTGTGTTCCGCCCCCTCTGGTGCTCCTGGGGCAACATCCTAGGACGGCTTAATGGTTCACGTTCCTGGCCGATGTATAGGCGAATGATGAAAGTCGAGTGCCTGGCCATTTGATTAAAAAAAAAAATATTTCGGACATAGATATGAAGACAGGCAGAAGGTAAACGAACATCTAAACTTTAGGTGGCACTCTAAAAAGATTACCTATCAAAATTTCATAAAATTCTGTAGAGCTGTACCGCCGTAATATTGACATAAACAGACAGACAAATAAATTGATAAAATCAATAAAATTTCAATTTTATTTATATAGATGTATGACCAATGTTTGCTTTATACTTTCAGTATTACTAATATACCAGTATGCCCAATACTTTTTACTTTCCTTATATACATAGTATAATGTACAAGGACAGTATTGTGACAGCGTCGAAAATTAGAATTCGAGTATAGGTTTGGCGAGATTTTTGCGGAATGTCGCCAACTTGGCAACTCTTTTTAAATGTTGCCAAATTAACGAAAATGTCACCAAATTGTTGAAAATGACGATACATCAATGAAAATGTCGATTAATTGATGAAAGTTCAAAATCTTGGAAAGAACATAAGAGTAGACTATAAGAGTAACCCATTTCTCCATCCGTCCGTCCGTAACATTTGGCGAAAAATTTAGCGGGACGTCACTAATTTAGCGACTATTTTAAATATTGTCAAAGTGACAAAAATGTTGCCAAATTGATAAAAATGACGCCAAATGGGAAATAATATTTCGCAAATTCTGATTTCCCATATCACAGGTAAACCTTCTAGTCTATAAGAAATACTTTTATCTCCGTTTGTCTGTAATACATGGTGATTCATTTGGCGAACTTGGTGAATAATTTGGTAAAGTATCGCCAACTTGGCGATATTTCCAGCTTGGTGAGATGAAAATGACCCCTAATTGTTGAATTAATTATTAAAATATTTTAATATATGGACAATATCGCTTATTGAGGATGCTATCAATATTGATAATTGTTTATTTACAGTTCCACGAAATATAAGTTATTTGGCCATTTTGAAATAATTTCACATGTTGTCATCCGTAAAATCGCCAAATGTGCAATTCAACAATAAAAAACACAGTACTGTGGATCTTATACATTTTTTTTTTTACTGTAAATGTAGTAAATTCATTGCATTATATAAGGAAAGTCATGTGCTGCCCACATAAAATTTTTTGTTCATGAAAACACCTATACCTAATTATTACTTTCCTTATATACATAATGTATAAGGAAAGTATTGTGACGGGGTCGAAAATTCGAAATCGAGTTTTCGACGGGAGAGCACGTTTCAAGCATCCCTGATCACGAATCAAACATATTTGAAGTGATGTCTGTGTGTGTGTATGTGTGTGTGTGTGTGTGTGTGTGTGTGTGTGTGTGTGTGTGTGTGTGTGTGTGTGTGTGTGTGTGTGTGTGTATGTGTGTGTGTGTGTGTGTGTGTGTGTGTGTATGTGTATGTGTGTGTGTGTGAAAGTATGTGTGTGTGTGTGTGTGTGTGTCAGTGAGTCTGTGGAGACGATAACTGACGAACGAATGGACCGATTCGAACCAAATTTGGTACAAAAATCACAATCCGTAAACACTGGAAGCCTATTGTTTTTATGCGTAATCGAATGTTCAGAAACCCCCTAAATTTTCGAATAAAACTTTGAAAAAATCGTCAAAAAATCAAAACCACTAATAAAGTTACGCAAATAGACATTTCTTATGTAATTTTTCATTAGAAAACGATTGACATAAATTTTAGAACGCTAACATGAACCGTTCTCTAGATATTGCACATTTTTCAAAAAAATTATTAAAAAGGCATATAAAATGAAAAAAAAATATTTCCTATTGAGAAACATGTTCACTTTTCATATGTAATACCATGCGATAAATTGGGTGGCATCATTCTCGTGTATCTATCTCGTTCCATTCATGAAAAAAGATACTTTGAGTAATACTTTTGTATTTGAACGCCAATAGTCATTTATCTGCTGTAAGAACAACTTATTTCTTCGTCCATAACGCTTGGCGAGATTTTGGCGACGAATTTGGCGGAATGTCGCCAACTTGGCGACTTTTTGAAATGTTGCCAAATTAACGAAAATCTCGCCAAATGGATAAAAATGACGCTAAATCAATGAAAATGATGACTAATTGTCGAAAATTCAATATCTTGGAAAGAATATTAGTATCTACTATAAGAAAAACCTATTTTTTTACTGTAAAAGTAGTAAATTCATTACATTATATAAGGAAAGTCATGTGTTGCCCACATCAGATTTTTTTAAATAATGTTTGTGTTTCTGTCTCTTCTCGTCATCTGTATAGGAAAATGAAAGTGTCGGACCGCGGTGAAATTTGCTTCATAGTTGATTTGTGTTTCTGTAATGTGCAACTCGTTGAGATTTATTAAAAATTCGAACTAGTTTAAAAATAATTGAATTTTTAAAGTTCAAAACGCATTTTCTTCATTTTTCAAACTAGATCAGTTTTTCCTTTAGACGATAATTCCAGAGCAGGTGGTTTGATATGATCCCAGACATATAGTCTGCACAGAGAAACAATTGATTGCACAATGAAGCACCGTTAATTTATGGGGTTTCTCACTTAGCAAATCTAAAAAATGTCCTATTTCTTATTTGTGTATTATATTCTCAATATGAACATTTTGCCAAGATGTGAATTAAATAGGATGATAACTCGTTAAGATATAGCAATAATAATATTAACTTTACTTTGGAGTTAAAATAACTTTGTGCGACTTCAAGTACTTTCATTTGTTTGTGTTGCGAGAATGATTTTAGGTCAAAACAGGCTATTTGAAAATTCAGTGGTGTTATCTATAAATGTATTATTTAAGTAGCGGGCACTTATTTAGGACTCCGAAAACGTCAAGTAAATCGTTCTAGTGATATGGCTCCAAAATTGAATATTAGAAATTAAATAGTACTTAAAATATTAGAAAAAAATTGCATGCATTTATTCAAACTAGCAATATACCCGTTATTCGTACTGAATATAAATTACGATGAAACTTAAAATTCATAATCATGTGTCAATTCCTATAGTACTTTAAATGATATTGTAATTCAAAACATTCTATTAAATATTTAAATTAATGCTTCTAAAAGGAAGTTTAACAATATATATTCTCGTTATACAAAATTATCCTGACATGCAGATCTGAAGAATAAAACACTCTGTTCCGTTTGTAAACAAATTTGCAGAAAATATAAAATTGAATCAATATATTCCAAAATAAAAGCGCAAAACTTTTATCTGAAGGTGTACCAGTACTACTTATGTTTTAGTGGATTAGAAGATATACCCATGTATTAGTAGAAAATTACCCGTACTGCAATACCTGAATTTCAAACATATTTTCCAAAATAAAATACACGTGACGTAATAAATTGAAAATATCAATAATTTAAAATATCAATATAACTATCATTAGTCTTTAAACTCTAAGGCCGTAATTGGTAGAATAAATTCAAAATTGCAATTTAGATAAAAAATATATTATGTAAAATAACTGTTAACACTTTACAACATAGTTGAAAAGTGTTTATGACTTTTTTCATTCTGTCTGTCTGTCTGTCTCTCCGTTAGCACCATAACTGCCGTAAAAATGACTTTATCAAAAGGAAATTTTAGCATGTTGTTCAGACGGTCTGTAGGACCTACAGGAATATAAATGAATGATATCACCCAATTACTTTTGGATTGAACCCAGGTTGAAAAAATGAAATACATAGAACCCTATGGGACCAAATTTTTCAAATATTTTTTAAGCGGATGTAAAATTCATGAATTGCTTCGAAAGTTTAACGATATATTCAAATTATCCCATAAAATATATAAAAAAAATTTCAGCAAAATATAATCAGTAGTTTTTTAAATAAACATTAAAATAATAATTACATCATTTATATGAAGAGATCACGTGATCATTATATGAAGAGATCCCGCGACCCATTTCAAAATAAAATATGGCATCCATCTTGTGTTAAAATCGTGATTTTTAAAGTTCTTTTTAATTCATATTTAGTGTTGAACCCGTCCTAAAATCGCTTTATTTTTGCTTAAATTCTGTGCATCTACATCCTGAAACAATGCAATTGCAATATAGTTGAGTTTAAATGATCATCCAACTTTGGTTATTTCTACAACGAAGCCTACTTTTCACTTATGGAGGATGTAAATACCAAAAGATGTAGAATGAGTTGTATAAGAATTGCTGCATTTCTTTAACGCAAAATTATTTAACGCATGAAGTCTGCAATATAGCTGATATGAATGAAACAATTATGTATTTTACAGAGAAGCAAACGATTTTTTGACCCATTATTTTAAGTTTTAAGTAGAATAAAATATTATGGTATTGTGATGAATGAAAGGAATATAAATTTTTTATGCATCAAATGCTGTTTTTATTTAAAGAGCCAGCCGATTTATATTTCGATGACGTCATTTGAAAAAGTTCATTTGATTTCGATGAAGTTTTCAAATATAATAAATTATTGTAGTATTATGATAGATTTAAAAATATTACCGAGGAATGTATCGGATTTTAGAGATGTTTAAACCAGGTAATTTATATTTCAATGCTGTCATTTGAATGAAGTTCATTTTTTTTCGATGAAGTTTTAAGTTCTCAAATATAATAAATTAGTATTGTGATAATTTTAATAATATTACCGAGGAACGTATCGCATTTTAGAGATGTTTAAATAAAATTGTAATAATGTTGGAAAGTGTTTCATAATCAATGCTTATGCATGATTGATCTTTCTTGTTTGTTATTTAAATCGGAAAAATTTAATAAAAATCGTCTGCTGTATAAACACATTGGATTTAATTCCGTTGCTAATCAACATATCATTTTACTCAAATAAATTGACGGAAAAGCATTGTTTGCATAATGCTATCTCTATGGAAGATTTAATTGTACTTTTTTTACTTTCCTTATATACATAATGTATAAGGAAAGTATTGTGACGGGGTGGAAAATTCGAATTCGAGTTTTCGACCGGAGAGCACGTTTCAAGCATCCCTGATCACGAATCAAACATTTTTGAAGTGATGTCTGTGTGTTTGTGTGTGTGTGTGTGTCAGTGAGTCTGTGGAGACGATAACTGACGAACGAATGGACCGATTCGTACGAAATTTGGTACAAAAATCACAATCTATAAACACTGGAAGCCTATTGTTTTTATACGCAATCGAATGCTCAGAACTCCCCTAAATTTTCGAGTGAAATTTTGAAAAAATCGTCAAAAAATCTAAACCGCTAGTAAAGTTACGCAAATAGACATTTCTCATGTAATTTTCCATTAGAAAACTATTTAGATAAATTTTTGAACGCTAATATGAACCGTTCTCGAGATATTGCACATTTTCCAAAAAAATTATCAAAAAGTTATATAAAATAAAAAAAAGTATTTCCTATTGAGAAACATGTTCACTTTCCATATGTAATACCATGCGATAAATTGGGTGACATCATTCTCGTGGATCTAGCTCGTTCCATTCATGAAAAAATATACTTTGAGTAATACTTTTGTATTTAAACGCCAATAGTCATTTATCTGCTGTAAAAGTAATTTAGTTCTCCGTCCATAACGCTTGGCGAGATTTTGGCGACGATTAACGCTTGACGAATTTGGCGGAATGTCGCCAACTTGGCGACATTTTAAATTGTTGTCAAATTAACAAAAATCTCGCAAAATTGATAAAAATGACGCTAAATCAATGAAAATGACGACTAATTGAAGAAAATTCAATATCTTGGAAAGAATATAAGTGTCTACTATAAGAATAGCATTTTTTTAACTGTGAAAGTAGTAAATTCATTGCATTACATAAGGAAAGTCATGTGTTGCCCACATCAGATTTTTATTAATGTCTCAACAACCCCTGATTCTAGAAACTAGAAATATGGACTCAATTTTAAGTGGGGCTATTTCAGGTTTACTCACAAAATTTTCACGATGACGAAACAAACACACATATATACCCACAGCCAGCTTTTCAGTTTCATTTATATAGATCGTAATATTATTAAATGATACGTACGCAAATGTTGGATAGAATATTTTATTGGTTTTCTTATCAGACTCTACTGTAAGAATCGATGGACGTATTTACAACAGGTTCCAAATAGTAGCTTTGGTATACAACACATTTCCAAACCTAACTAAGTCCATGAGAATGACATGAATATCGAAAAGAAATAATTCTATCAATATGGAAGCCCGTACATGGCCATTAGCATTAGTGCCAACCGGAAGTAATAACAGCGTCGCAGATAATATTGTGACGTACACACTATGTTTACAAATAATGCATATTCTAATTCTTTCCTTTTTTTAGGTTTACTCCAAAGGAATCTCTAATTAAGAGCTTATTTCCAAGAAAATTTAGTAATAATTCAGTAACTTAATAGGAATCTGCTCCTTTGTGAGCAATAATATTTATCTCTTTGAAGTTGGAATTGTGATATTTAAAATTATGGTTTATGGAATTTTAAGAAAGCTAGTCTTTGAGCCTGTTTACGGAATTGTGAATATTAAATTAAACTTTTCAGATATTATTGCGAATTTTTTTTAATATTAAATTAAATATTACGAAATTGTGAAAATCAAATTTTACGGAATTGTAAATACTAAATTAAATTCTACGGAAATTATAATGAATTTTTTTATGAATATTAACTTAAATTTTACGGAGTTGTGAAAATTTAAATTTTACGGAATTGTGAAATTTATAATTATAGTTTATGGAATTTTTTTAGAAAACTAGTCTTTAAGCCTGTTTACAGAATTTTGAATATTAAATTAAATTTTGCGGATACTTTTAGGATATTTTAATTAATATTAATTTAAATTTTGCGAAATTATGAAAATTAAATTTTACGGAATTGTGAAATTTATAATTATAGTTTATGGAATTTTATTAGAAAACTGGTCTTTGAGCCTGTTTACGGAATTGTGAATATTAAATTAAATTTTGCTGATATTTTTAGGACATTTTTTATTAATATTAAATTAAATTTTGCTAAATTGTGAAAATAAAATTTTACGGAATTGTGAATACTAAATTAGATGCTACGGAATTGTAAAATTTATGATTACGGTTTATATAATGTTATTAGAAAGCTAGTATTTAAGTCTTTCGAAGAGGGTAAATGTAGTTGTAGTGTTTACTTTCCCTGCATGCAGAGTACAGTTAATGTAAATAATTTAAACACTCGATAAAGTTCTAACAAGAATACAGAAAATGTGGAATTATTCTTTTAAAATATTCGTATATTCTGGAAATTCGTATATGCGGGAAAAAAACATATCGAGTAGGATTATGTTCACAGAAAATTGAGTATAAGTTTCAGATTTTTTATATACTGTTAGACATTGTCACAAAATTTTCAAATAAATTTATATTTTTTATCTCCTATGATATCTTAGGACTATAATATTCACCACTATATTATAATATTCACCCTGTCAATAAATCCGTAAATTGTAAAACATTATCTTGCACCCTACGGTTTATCCCATAAGATATAAAAAACTCAACATTAAATTCAATAACATATTATGTGAGCAGATATATTTTATCGTTCAGAGCAAAATTCGATCGCCAAATACCCATTGACATCCAGTAGATATAAGATTAAGAAATAAATACAGATTGTCACTCAGAGACTTAAACAAGTGTGTTACGAACAATCGATGCCGAACAGAGCAAATACATTTACAGTGTACTGTTCATGAGTGGAACAGTTTGGAGGCGAATATCTTTAATAGACCTAGAACATTTTAGCAGACCCAGGAAAGCTTTATATGTATAAGCGATTGAATGTGTTTTCCTTCTTTAAATTTCTCTACAATTTAGATTGGATTGAGCATTCATGTGAGCAGTTACCTAATTCCTGAATAACATCTGTGTGGGCCTTTTTTTTTGTCCATGGTAAAAAATTTCCAGATTTAAGAATACTTTCTTTCGGTGGCTTTTGTGGCCACAAATCTTTACAATATCGTGCAGCCTGAACTTATTAATCTTGAAATTAGAAGTCAGCTGCGCGATATGGCTGATTTTGTTGGTAAATAACAATTTTTCCAGATATGTATTATTAACTTCATGTTAATTATCGTTGCCCTTTTATTCAACATCTTTGACGGGTTCGTTTTCGGCTCCCAGAACGAGCAGAGAACGGAGATTTAGCACACAGTTTCATCTCGTGGAAAATTTTCATTTATCAAATTTTCACTTTATTACTTTACGTCGTCACTTTATTTGAGTACGACATAAATATGTTTTTGCATTTTTCCCGCATTTTCTTTGCAATTCAAGGTTTACTGTCATCAGAAGAAATGTTCGCCTGGATCTAACGCGTTAATCCATTTGTGATACCACATAAATCTGTAGTCAATTACACGAAAAGTAAGAAGACGTGGACGAGAGAGGAAAATCTAAGACAAGAAATGGAAACTAAAATGTAAAAAAAATTAAAAAAATTAAAAAACACATATGTTCAAAGATTTCAGCGGCGCAAGGAAGAGCAAAAATTAACATTTTAATCTCGCACTAAATTGAACCAAATTGAATGTGTAGACAGTAATTGAAAGCAGCACTAACTAAATCTTATCAATATCTAAAATACTGATGTAATTCAACATGGTTGAAACTATTTCACCAGCTTATACCCTTAAGTAAAATACACTTTATGCGAAGGATCAGGAAAACTAAAACAACGTAAATAAGCACAAATAACACAGTAATGCAGCATACAGAAGTAATACAGCTGTTTCGAGGATACGCTGGACCCCCTTCGTCAGTGCAAGAAAGAACCAACCCAACAAATCTGAAGTTCAAAAGAGGAATGGGCTCGAAAGGAAGAAGCAGGGGGATTGTGTATATACCCAAGACCTGGATTAAGGAAGATCAAATCAGGAAGCAAAATTAAGAACAGCTCAGGCAATCAGAAATGAGAAGTAACACCACACAACTTGATACCATAAACCCTCTGGGTTGGTCGTGTGGTCTGGGCCTTCAACACAAGATTGGCGTGCTCCAAAACGCAACATGTATTATATCCCAATAAGAAAAGCGAAGTCTGATAACGAATAAATCAGACCGAAACTATTTTGAAACGACATATAATGCAAATGCGAGCTCCAAAGTCATAGAAAGAGGGAAGTGGTATATCTTTATAAGGTGGGGTGTTTCGGCGTCCCATACCTTTGTTCATTTTATCTTAGTATATTTTTCGAAGAGAATAAAATGATTTTATTAGTATCGTCCATCATCGACTATATTTTAACTCGAATGAAAATAAATTTTTTGTACAGTGATCTTTTGGGGCTAAAGTGGTAATAATAGCATGTTATTGGCAATAGTAGTAGGGTGCCATTTTCTGTTTTGACTACCAATTGCCTTATCGAACTATGAAGCAACATTTTAGGATTACATGAGAGAGTATTCTTCATAACACTGTTTCATTAATTATGTCTGAAGTACGAAACATTTTACTAATCTCGTTGGATGACATAGTTTTATACTATATATATATTTTTTTTGTAATGAATACTTCTAACAGTTAGCTATTGATGATGAGACCAACTTTTTTGAGTGTTCTTGTAGATCTTAATTATCTCTCATTATTCTATGAGGTAAATATTATTATAAAGAGAACATTTTGATGATTACATTTTTACATTGAACGTTGTTAATACTAATTATTCAGTATGATAAAGTACATTGTGAACGTCGAATTTGTTTTTTTAAAAGAAAAAATCATGTCAAATCTCCATTTTTAATTATCTATTGAAAGACTCCTAATGAATCTCCATTTTCAAATATGTAATTTAGCAAACATAAATAAACAATTTTCTTGATACACAAATAAAGAAGAGTTTCAATATTCAAAGAATGCAGTGTATATTACATTATAATATTGGTACAGACAACTACATAATTGAAGTGTTACAATTTTATTATTAAGTTTACATTTTATTTACAGGTTCTGAGACAAGGTATGTAAAATATTGTAAAATTTATTCATGTAAAAATTGTATTGATGAATCAATAATTTTTAAGGCGCCTATATGCAAAATGGCTATATATATATATATATATATATATATATATATATATATATATATATATATATATTGATTTTAACTCACAAGTTTTGTATTTGTATTCAAAATTCTATTTCCCACTATCAGGTCCCACTTCATTAATTAATTAATATTTTTATTTTATTTAATTCTTTATATTTGCATGTGGGTGTCCGACCCAATTAGGTGTTGTGATATGGCTGCTTAATTAAATACATCATCATTTTAATTATGTCTCCCTTAAGTAGTTGTATCGCAACGCATTATTTTTTACTTCAACTGTTTTTTTTAAAAACATAAATCTCTTCCTGAATAGAATTATTTTTTCTTTAACCAAGAAAAAAATCCAAAATGAAATATACTTTATGATTAAATCAGCAACCCTATCCAATCCCAGAACATTAAAATAAGTACAATAATACCAAATACATATGTACTTTCCTTGACCTACATACCGCCTACATACCATTGCCTTTATTAAAATATTCATTTGTAAGATATGATTATCTCCATAAGTAATATTAAGCTCAAGAGCATTACGTGAGCAACGATATTTTATTCACCGGCTAAGTATTAGTTGAGAAAATACTTTGCGACTACCGGTAGATATACGATTAAGAAATACATACAGACTGTTCCTCGTAACTAAGTGGGATATATCAATAACAGAAGAAAACAATAACAGGGCAGACTATTGTTTGGTGGTATTTAGATGTAAATCTATTCTGTTGCATTCAGTTTAATGGGCAAGAAGACAGTATAAAACAGCTTAAATGTGATTATTTTGTCCTATCAACTTTATTTATTCAAAATCGTCAGGAATTCAACGAAAAATAGGTTATTTTTCCATTGTAGATGGCAACACTGGAGGACCGCTTTCGTTTTTACGTACTTGTCAACAATAAGCAGTATCAGCAAGAAAACAAATCATCATATCAAACAAACAACGAAGATTGATTGAATTTTGCGTTCAAATCCAATAAGTTTGAAATATGTAGTGCTAGGCCACCTTAGAAGTAAAAATATTTTGCATGTTTGCAGTAAGAATATTACTTTTAGTAAAAATTTTCAATTTCTTTTAATTAAAATTACGCCTATTCTATTGTGTTCTCTTGCTGTCGTATAGATAAAGTATTGTTTTCTCGAACATTTTTAGATTCGATATTGTATCGAACGTTCGAAGACCTCCTGAACCCAATTCGAACACTGTTGGAAAGCTATCCGTTTGTGAGTGTGCGCCCTCATATATCTGATTGTGAGTGAGATTCGGATATGGTAACTCAAGAACGATTACACCTAATGCTAAAAAAATTACATTGTAGGAAAAACTAGCACTGGATAGGAAGTTTTGCCATTTGCATGATTAGAACTCGAATGCTTCAAATTTTAACGTTTCGCAGCTTAAATTATTATGAAAAACAAAGATAACACTCAGATTAATAATTACATATGGAGTGGAGGAAATTTCAGACTACGCTAGATATATTAATGTATTAAAATAAATGGTATCAACACAAATAAGACAAATACATCTTTGAACTTCACTAATATGTTGCCACTCCGGAGAAGGAAAATTTAAAGTCTTGATATGAAATTATTACTTTCCTTATATACATAATGTATAAGGAAAGTATTGTGACGGGGTCGAAAATTCGAATTCGAGTTTTCGACGGGAGAGCACGTTTCAAGCATCCCTGATCACGAATCAAACATTTTTGAAGTGATGTCTGTGTGTGTGTGTGTGTGTGTGAAAGTGTGTGTGTGTGTGTGCGTGTGTGTGTCAGTGAGTCTGTGGAGACGATAACTAACTAACGAACGAATGGACCGATTCGAACGAAATTTGGTACAAAAATCAGAATCCGTAAACTCTGGAAGCCTATTGCTTTTATACGCAATCGAATGTTCAGAACGATCCCTAGATTTTCGCGTGAAATTTTGAAAAAATCGTCAAAAATTCAAAACCGCTAATAAAGTTACGCAAATAGACATTTTTTATGTAATTTTTCATTAGAAAACGATTGACATACATTTTAGAACGCTAACATGAACCGTTCTCGAGATATTGTACATTTTTCAAAAAAATTATCAAAAAATCATATAAAATAAAAAAAAATATTTCCTATTGAGAAACATGTTCACTTTCCATATGTAATACTATGTGATAAATTGGCTGACATCATTCTCGTGGATCTAGCTCGTTCCATTCATGAGAAAAGATACTTTGAGTAATACTTTTGTATTTGATCTCCAATAGTTATTTATCTGCTATAAGAATAACTTATTTCTCCGTCCCTAAAGCTTGGCGAGATTTTGGCGACGAATTTGGCGGCATGCCGCCAACTTGGCGACATTTTAAAAAATGTTACCAAATTAACGAAAATCTCGCCAAATGATTAAAAATGACGCTAAATTAATGAAAATGACGACTAATTGTTAAAAATTCAATATCTTGAAATGAATATAAGCATCTGCTATAAGAAAAACCTATTTTTTTACTGTAAAAGTAGTAAATTCATTGCATTATATAAGGAAAGTCATGTGTTGCCCACATCAGATTTTTTTAACTTGGCAGTGGGACTGAACGTGAAATTGATAAAACATTGTTCCTTCATCCCAATAGTAATTGTGAAAGAAACTTTCAAAACGAAAACATGATTTTTTTTTCGAAATAAAAGTGGAATTATTTTAGATGTAAACGATTAATAATTATAAAGTATCATTAGTGGCGTAAGTATAAATTTTAGTCCGTGAAGCAAAATGTGTAAAATGGCCCTCCATTTTTGTTTTTCCAACACTAAAATTCTGAACCCCCCAAAATAAAAGCATTTAAGAAAATGCTTTTATTTCGAGAAGATCACTAACCACTAAAATTTTAGTTTTCACAAAACTAAAGATTTGAGAGGCCAAACTAATAGTTTTAACCCCACATAAAAATACGTTTAAGAAAATTCTTTTATGTTGGGGGAAAAAAATTAAACTTTTGTTATTTTCTTTAATGTTACCTATTTTTTTGTAACTCATTTATTGTTTTGAAGCTCCATAAATATTTTAAGTCACACTTATAGTACCAATCATGAGATAGAGCCTAACGGAGCCGGATTTTTGACTTCCTTGGGTTTGGATAAAATGGGCTTTCTGCAGAAAGTCCTTCTAGATACTACATAAGCACCTCGATCGGCTTGAAGACTGATTCTTTATAGTAACTACCACGAAATAGATAAAGAGTCAAAATTTTGACTGCACCCAGTAAGCATAGATATTTTTCATTTCATAACGTTATTCCAGAATCATACAGACCGTCCCCCTGGAGGCGTAGAAGGCTGAAAACTGTGCACATTAATAGTATGGTGGATGGAATACAATCTAACGGAATGGGATTTTCGATTTTCCCCCGGGAGACAATATATGGGTGAGGAAGTCGAAAAGTATTCACAGACCTCCCTCGGTGACCTAATATTTTAAAACTTATAGTATCAACTATAGGACAGAACTGTGCCAATTTCCAATGCAACCGTTTTCGACGCTAATGCGAATACATTGTTAAATAAAATGATACTTAATAAGCTAAATACTAAATAACTTCAATAAAACTCAATATGCACTAAAATAACTTCAGCAAAAATCAGCATACAAAGCAAAAAAGTAGTATCAACCGTTTCGGATATAAGAAACAGCCAAATTCGTCAGGACGCAATCTTCATTCGTGACAGCAGATCGGCGACTGATGTAAGAATAGTAAATATAGCTGAAGCAGTAAAAGGGCGTTACCAACGATGAGAGGAAAATATGGTAAACTAATTCGGGAGGAAGGAACAAGAAGTGGGATACAATGAAAGAACGGTAAAATAACAAAGAAGAAAGTGAACGGCCAACAAATGTTTCAAAGCACTTGTTCAGTGAGTAAAATTACGAAACGAAGATTTATTTAATTAAAATTGACAACAAAACGGTTTAATAAAGTACATGAGTAGATAAAACTATCATAAAAGATTACAGATTTTTAAGCAAATACGAAAAATAAGTAGCATGGAAAATAATTTGGGGAGCTAAAAGAGTTATCGACAACAATACTGCAAAAAATATTATAATTCAGGAAAATAATTAAAATTACCAAAATAAGAAGACGGAAGTAAACGAAATCGAAATATTAAACCAAAATATTAAACCATAAATAACCACCGAAATATTGAACCAAGTAGAAGAGAAGAATGGGCAATTATCTATATTAATAAAATGAATAATCTGCCTGTCTGTCTGTTTGTTTGCTTGTCCGTGATGTCTACAGCACTTACATGTCTGAGGTATTTCGCACAGTAGCACCTATACCTATATAAACGCACCTCAAAGGGCTTTCTTTTAAAATTTTAATTAGATTGTAAAACGTTTAAAATTGAATTAAAAACACCGTGTTTCAATCGACCGTTTGCAATTAAATATAATAGGTAAATAATAGGGACAATAGGGAAACTATTTCTCCCTAGCGCGTGTCCTTTTAATACGTAACAACGGATAAGTAAAATTATCATTGTTAACAAAGAGTCTAAAATTTAGTATAGCTTCTTTATATATTTTAATGCGTGGTAACCAAGATGAAGTATTTGGGAGTGTTTTACTCCCATGCATTCTTTCTTATAAGTCAAGATAAGTCGCCCAACCCGATGGTATACGGTAGAAGAAAAGGCCGCCGCGATAGTGCAGCCAGACACGTGAAGGTCGCACGTGGTTTGCGGAGGTGGTCGGCCGCAAGCCAAGACCCAAAAAAGGGGCACCGGTAAAACCACAAACCGCCAAAAAGAAGCCAAAGAACCCACAAGAGCAAAAAGCGCGAAAAATGACAAAGACCGACAACCACTAACTAAGGGGCGCGGTAGCCCAGTAATTAGCGCGCGGGAATTGCACTCGGTAGACCGATTCCCGCCATTGCTCAAACTGACGCCGTTTTCTCGCGGAGTACGATCACTTTAAACATGTGGGTCCGTAAGTTCTTCCGAGAGGTGGGTGGTAGGGGAAGGAGAGTACGGTCCCTGTGGATGCCTCCCTCACTGGGTTCCGGTTTAAATTGGGTGGCACTTCCCTGCCGTCCTAACAGTTACCTTACACCTTTCTGGTAGGTCGGACGGTCAGGGTCTCAACAACAACAACCACTAACTAAGATCGGTTGAGAGGTCTCCTTTGATTGGATCCCTAACACTTTATTAGGATCAACAAAAGATACAGCATAAGCGAGAAGTACTTATTCTCAAAATAAAATTCATCGTCTTGGAATACATAACTCTTTAACAACACCGCTTCTTAGAGCTTACATTTCATTGAATCAGTCAACTAGAATGAACAAAATTGATACAATCACAAAATAACCCTTACCCTTAACTCGGTTCACAAAGGGATAAATAAATAAAGAAAACTGAGAAGAAGAGCTAATTCTCAAAATCAAAATACATATATTCTAAGAATACATCTTCTCCAAAGGTGCAAGTATTTTTAGAATGTACAAAATTTCACAATAAACACAAATTAGCCAAATTTTATATATATATACTAAAAGCAGGTAAAATCAACTTAAATAAACATCATATAGCACAATCTTAAAACATAGTACTTAAAGTGGTATATACAAGATCTACAATGAGTAACAGTATAAATACCAAAACTTGGTAATTTTTCAACAATATTCTAACATTAAAGGTACATTTCCGTTTCAAAATATTAATTTTATGAGCCATAACCATTGGGAAAGGCATTATTTTTGTAACTAATGACTTATGTTAATTATAACCAGAATACTTGTTCTGACGTAGTTTGTTATAATGCAAGTAGAAGAGCATGAAGTGCCGATGAAACTGTTGATGAAGCTAAGATAAATGAAACTGATATATTTTGACCGGCAGAGGGAAATACTGTTGCGAACGTATAATACTCTCTCACACACTTCCCACGTCTTGTCTTTCGTTTCTATAGCAGACAAAACGGTGCTATTGAGGTGTTTTCTCCAGAAAACAGCGGAACGACATTTTTTCCTTGACGTGCCTCCATGGTTGCTGGAATTCCGAGTCAGAAGAAGGATTGACAGAATTGACGACTTCCGGAATGTTCCAGAAATTTCACGAAATAACGATTAGTGTAGGATATATTATATAATTCTGGAAATTTCTACAGCGAGATTTCCAGAAGTTTCTATAGACTATAATAAGGACTCATTACTATGTTGGAGTTCAGTTGATGAGTTGACAATATACGATCTACAGTGAACTGTGACTTTTGACAATTTTTAACACTTCACAATAAAATTAAAAAGTGTTTATGACTATGTTCATTCTGTCTGTCTGTCTGTCTGTCTGTCAGTTAGCACGATAACTGCCGTAAAAATGACTTAATCAAAATGAAATTTTAGTATGTTGTTTAGACAGTCTGTGGGACTTATGGGTATATAAATGAATAATATCACCCAATTTGTTTTGGATTGAACCCGGGTTGAAAAAATGAAATACATTGAACTCTAAGGGACCTAATTTTTCAAACATTTTTTAAGCGAATTTAAAATTCACAAACTACTTCGAAAGTTTTATGAAATACTCAAATTATCCCATAAAATATATAAAAAAATGTCAGCAAAATATATTCAGTAGTTTTTTTAAATAAAAATTAAAATAATAATTACACATTTTATATGGAGAGATCACGTGGCCATTATATGAAGATATCATGTGACCCACTTTAAAATAAAATATGGCATCCATCTTGTATCAAAATCGTGATTTTTAAAGTTCTTTTTAATTCATATTGAGTGTTGTATCCGTCCTAAAACCGCTTTAATTTTGCTTAAATTCTGTGCATCAATGTTCTGAAACAAAGCAATTACAATATATTTGAGTTTAAATGATCATTCAAATTTGATTATTTCTACAACGAAGCCTACTTTTCACTTATGGAAAAGGTTAACACCAAAATACGTAGAATGAGTTGTATAAGAATTGTTGCATTTCTTTAAAGCAAAATTATTTAGTCCATGGAGTCTGCAATATAGCTAATATGAATGAAACAATCATTGATTTTACAGAGAAGCAAACGATTTTTTGATGAAGTTTTGAGCATAGAGATAAATTACTTATATCTCCATGGTTTTATGTTTTAAATAAAATTAATTATTATAATATTGTGATGAATGAAATGAATGGAAAAATGTTTATGTATGAAATGCTGCTTTTATTTAAAGAGTCAGCCGCTTTGTAATTCGATGACTCCCTTTGAAAAAGTTCATTTGTTAAATAAAAGCAGCATTTCAAGATGAAGTTTTCAAATATTATAAATTATTTTAGTATTGTGTTAATTAACACTTTACAACAAAGTTGAAAAGTGTTCTTTGTTCATTCATTCTGTCTGTCTGTCTGTCTGTCCGTTAGCACGATAACTGCCGTAAAAATGATTTTATCAAAATGAAATTTTAGTATGTTGTTCAGACGGTCTGTAGGACCTATGGGAATATAAATAAATAATATCACCCAATTAGTTTTTTATTGAACCCGGGTTAAAAAAATGAAATACATTGAATCCTATGGGACCTAATTTTTCAAACATTTTTTAAGTAAATTTAAAATTCACGAATTGCTTCGAAATTTTTAGGAAATATTCACATTATCCCATAGAATATATAAAAAAAATTCAGTAGAATATGTTAAGTAGTTTTTTAATTAAAAATTATTTAATATAGGGAAAAAACAAATTCAATTAAATTCTGACTTTAGGAAAGCTTCCAGAAAGAAAAGAGTGATATATTATATAATAAATATCTTTCCATTTGTTTAAACGTTTTGCATATGGGAGAGGCTTCACATTTAAAAATAAATTTGGTAGATAACAATTTTTCATTATTTTTAAATTTTATATAACTCTTCATGATATATTTATTTGATGGCATTTTTAATGCACTTTCCTACGTCCTAGAGAGTTAAAATTTGGTACAGAGCTTACATTTGTTGAACATTTTATTCGACAAAAATTTGATGGATCTTTAAATATAGATCATACATTTTTTTCGAAATGGCCTGAAATCCCCGTTCACTTCTATAAATCATTGTTGTAATATTGTTAAAAATTTCTGATGTGGACAGCACATGTCTTTCGCTGCAGACTCATATTCGTTCTCTTTATTTATTCAATAATAATTTGAGTTTATCTGCACAAAATAACAACCATAAGTATTTTAAATGACATTGAATTTACACGTTAAACTTAAATTTGGTTCTCATTTGATAGTTGGACTTATTGTCAAAGGTGACGAAGCGAAAACGCGAAAAAACTAGAATATCTCAAAAACGGCTAGCCCTAGAGTAATGGGGTTAGTCTTATTCTTTTTGTTGTCAAAAATCACGTATAAAATAGGAATTTAATTGATATAATTGAGCACACGTAGTCTTTTATATTTATATATATAAAGATTTTTGCGGGCCATTTCGCAAAAATAGCCCGTTCCTTTTTCCCGAATCGTACTAGAATAACCTACAAATGATTTATATACAAAATTTTGTTAAATTTGGTATATAAATCACTTGTAGGTTATTGAAATATTATACACCAAATTTTGTTAAATTTGTTCCATTAGTTTTTAGCTAGAGTGGATAATGGCAATTTCTGCTGCCATTTCGCAAAGAAGGCAGATTCTTTTATTACGAATCGTACTATAATCTAATGAACATCAGGATTTCCCACAAAAAACATATCTACCAAATTGCATGAAATTCGGTCCATTAGTTTTTCAATTAGAGTGGATGTAATATCCACACAGACACACAGAAACATACACAGATACACCCTTACACTCACAGACGTCTTCCTAAAATAGTTTTTTCGTGTTCTAGAAGTCCCAAAACGTGTAGATCCTTTGAAAATTCGAGTTCCGATCTTCGGCACGATTCCAATACTTTGAGTACATACACATACACACATATATTAACTGTGTATCTGTGTATTATCTGTGTATCTAAATTCCGTACCTATGCAATTACAATAGTTGTGATTTAAATGATCCCTAAACTTTTATTATTTCTTCAACGAAGCCTAATTTTAACATATGCAGAATGCAAATATCTCAAGCGATTGTAAGATGAATTACATAGGAATTGCTGAATTTTTTTCACACAAAATTATTTAGCTCTGGAGTCTGGAATACAAGTTATATGAATGAAATATTCATTGATTTTGCATAAAGAATCAGATGATTTATATTTCGATACAGTTTTAAATATTGAAGTATGATAAATTACTGTAGTACTGTGATAATGTAAAAGATATCACCACTGAATGTATCACATTTTATAAATTTTTAAATGAAATTACATTTCAGTTGGAAAGTGTTTCATAATTAATGCTTATGCATGATTGATCTTTCTTGTATTAAAATATTGCCGAGGACTGTATCGCATTTTAGAGCTGTTTCAACCAGGCAATTTATATTTCAATGCCGTCATTTGAATGAAGTTCATTTTTTTCCGTGAAGTTTTAAGTTTTCAAATATAGTACATTAATGTATTATTGCGATAATTTAAAAAAATATTACCGAGGAATGTATCGCATTTTAAAAATGTTTAAATAAAATTGCATTGAAGTTGGAAAGTGTTTCATAATCAATGCTTTATGCATGATTGATATTTCTTATTTTAGAGTAGTAAGGGTTGTTTTGTGACATTATTTTCGTCAGTATTTTGCGAATATTAGCGCTTATTCTGTAAAAGTAGTGGAGCATTTAAGTGTTGTTTGATTCTTTGTTGTTCCAGAAACTTTGACTCGTTCTTGTATCCTGTGTATTCACACACAATTCTAAAAGATATGTTTCGTAACAACACTGAAGTAAGTCTCAGGCAAAGAAGGAATACAAAACTTAGAATCAAATAAATTGTTATTATCAGAGTCCTGCTGGTTAAATTATCACAGATGCCTAAAGCATCGATACTCTGCGCTGGTACAGCTGTACATAATATAGGAATATGTCTTTCTGTGTGTATGTGCAGTCTGTAGCGGAAATTTAAGCATTGTAAGGTCATGGAATTTGGTACACAGGCACTTCAGGGCCGACAATGCGCCTCGGCGAGATTTGATCTTGTTGTTGTGGTTGTTATAAGCGGACGTATTATTAAAGCGTTATTTCAATTTCGTTCAAATTATGAACAAGCACACCTCAATTATGAACAAATTACGAACATGTACAACTGGAAATTATGAACAAACTGTACTTAACCTAATAGATTTCTTTGGGAAAAAGCAAATGCAATTTTAATGATAATGAGAGATATTTGCTGCGGGAGAAATCCCGCACGCCCGGTTTGGGCACGAAAAATATGAACAAATTTCATTGAACATTACGTTAAAGGCCGCCGTGTCGTATAGCTGTAAATATTTTGTTCTGAAAAATTAAGTAATAATTAAAATGTTAGGAAATGAGGACACCAATCAGATTTTAAAAATAACATAAAAGGTTTATTTACATATTTAACAATTAAAAGAAACATGAAAAGATTTGAACCCAAAAGTTGCTCCCTTAAAATATTGACACATCGTAAATCATTAACGCGCTTGTTCATTAAATTCCTCGTGAAGCATTAGTACAGAGAAAAATCATTAATACATAGTAAAACATTGATACATCAAAATTAAACATAAAATCATTGTGATTTCTTAATTACTACTTCTAACAGTTACTCATCTGTCCTTCTCAAAAATGAAAAATATCCTAACAAACCGAGATAAAACCAGGAAGGAAGAGAGAGTATCAAAACAGAGTAATCCATGATGCCAAAAGGCCTACGTTCCTTTCAGAATTCAGCAAGGGCTCGAGTGCACGGAGGCTGGCGGAGCATCGTCTCCGCTCCGGTCAAAAGTTAACTCCGTTCACATTCAAAAACAAAAGGCAACTGTTGATTTCTCCACCAAAAATTGACTCTCTCGAAAAATCTTCCAAATCGCTCTCTCCTCCCTCTTAAATTTTATTCGTTGCGAGGTTTAAGCCCCCCTTAATATCATTGGAAGACATTTGGATCCTCACTTTCAGTGGCCAGTCCGTGACAGGAAGGCTTGGTCAGTAGCCACTGAGTTATTATTTGCAGGTGGCTGGAGTCCCACGCTCCTGCGTGAACATCTGGGCTTAACTGCGCCCCCAACGACCGCTTACCCCCCGTTGAGTCTTCCTCCATCTTGAACGAGACCACAAGCATAAAGTCCAGAATCCACTGACCCTTTCCGTTGCAGGTGGTCAAAAGGGAACTTTATAAAAATTGTGTGGAAACACAGGGACCATCTTTGAAGGTATGTGAAACATTTCAATGTTACATTGCATGAGGAAAACCGATGTAACAATATTCAGGGTTAGGAGGTATATTCTCAAGACACACGTATTTCTGGATAACTACCGTTTTATTCAAATACCAATAAGGCTAAACAGGAGCAAGATAAGACTTAATTTCTAGCTAATTAGAAGTCACAAAGCAAACGTCAGATACAACCAAATATCAGATAAATATTTAAATAATTCACAAAGAGAAATATCATATTACAAATTAACTTTTACTCGTTTCATGTAACCTTGCTCTTGGAACAATGAACATTCCTATATATCTTTTATGAAAGGTTCCTAATTAATATATGTAACTCGCGAATTTGACCGAACATTCTTAAAATCTTCCAAAAGTCGCCACATTTGTCGCCGAATTCAAAACAAACAGAATGTTCCCGTAATATCAATTGATAACTTCTAAATGTTGCTTTACAAAAAATGCACTTTTTAATCACGTATTTGTACTTTTTAATCACATGACCACGTTCAAGAAGTACATATTTTTGTATGATTGTCTAAACCTTAACCTAATCTTAACTCTATTACTAAATGAAAATTATCTTGATATTGATACGAAAATACTCATATCATATGATTAGTTCTATATGTAATTTCATGTACAAAAATATATTATGTAAGTAGATATATTTTATTTGCTAAAATAAGTATTTGTTTGGGAAATAACCAGATCCTTATCTAGCATAGATATTAGATTATGAAAGAAATAACAACTATCAGTTTCCACGGACTTGAGCATTATTCAAGTGCTGAATAAATGCAATAAATATTCTTTAATTAACTTTAAGCAACTGCATAATTTTAATTTCCTTACACAGTATGTTATGAAGCATAACATGTTTGCACACAATGCAATTACTGTTCATTGCCTCGGATTAGCCCCAGGAATGAAATGCAGGGAGTAGCAATTACTCAATATAAGTAATGTATATGGTAAGAAATCGCTATAATGATTAATGATGCCTCTGCACAGACAAGATGGGACAGTTCGGCTTCAGGGTTTGAATGGTACAAGCCAGAAGTTGCAAATTTCAGAAAAACAGCCGTCTGAGCAAGTGTCAATTTGGAAACTACAAATCTCTCGAAATTTATAGCTCCTGTCAAGTGTTAGCTCACACCGTGGCCCGTTCGGGACCTCCAAGCTGTGGGGATACCTCCGGTCATCCATTTGTATTAACCGCATAGAAAATGAGCGTCACTACGCAATCCGATAATTTGGTCGGAATTAGAACCGCCCTTTCCTCACACATAAGTGAAATAACGAATGAGGGGACGAGGTGAGTTCCACCTCAATTTCATGCCTTCCTTTTCAAAATTTGAAGGGACTAGACTTAAAAATGTAAAAACAGACTCCTTTCAAATCTCGTTAGAGTAGGTCTCCAAGTGTATGTACAGTTGTTTTTGAAGCTTCCACTCTCTAGCGTTAGCCTTATGCATGCAGTACGGAACCAACACCTTTTGTACCCCGTTGCGAGCACGTACACTCAGGCGTAGCTCCTAGTCAGGCGCAACCATTCATCAAATTAGTTTATGGCCACTCTAAGCCAAAACGAGCTAGGGAAGAACAAGACTGAGTTTTGCATTCATCGAGCTGTGGCAATCATCGAAGCAGCGAGGACTTCGCCACATTTGCTACGCAGTACCACACAGCTCCGAAAATGGACGGGGTAGTATGGGCTGCTCTTTGGACCCTTTAAACTTTATTTAAGTCGTGCCAACTGTGTGTACTGTAAGGACGGTAAACGATAGCTCATCTCACGGACGAGTACGCGGACAGTGTGTTTACTGGGCACCTATCCTGGGCCCCTATGCAGTGTGCAACACACGTCAGCTGATTGTGTAAACCGTCATCGATGCGGCATGTTTGAGGCAAGATACCGCAAAGTTTATTCGGGATGCGACCCATCCGGCATCGACCTGCACGTAGTTCCAGGACCTCCAGGAATCGCTGGGTCAACCGGCAAGTGCCCCCCCCCCCCCAAGTCCGCGATCGACAAGCCCCAACTTTGCGATAGTTGGGACCGGCAATCCCCAACTCCGCGATAATCCACGACGGAATCCAGATTGTAGCTATATCTCGTAAGAAACCGGGTATCTAACGAACTGTGTATCTCTCGACTACCCAAGTCCTTTTCACTATGACTGTGATGGATATATATTTAGGATTACTTCCACTTCATCTGTATAGAGGTATTGTGCCCCTTAAGTTTCAATTGTGATGTGTCAGTGTAATCTAAGCTTTGGGAAATTTCCCTTCATTGACAGATTTGATTTTAATTAATGAAAATTCGAAGTAGGAATTTCTACAACTATCCCGTATACCCCTGAGTTCAAGCTTGGTACTTTTAGTGTATTGCATGTGCAGTATTATTATTAATGTTGATGATTTTGTACGTCTAAATAAATGTGTTAGTGGCCACAAATCAACTGGTTCTTTAGTCTATACGCAATGAAATTTGATCTTTTCAGATTCCACTATACTATTTTCAGGGTCAACTGGGGGACATGATGGGCAAGTAGTAGTGTTGTATTTATGTAAATTTTGCTTTACCACATAGTGTACGGTCAGGTAAACTGATGTCATTGTTATAAATACCTTATATCGCTTTCTCTTTGTGAAGCTTGTTCTTCACGTAAAGTAGCATTTACACAAGGTTCTTTGACACTAAACGTACCATCACCAGTCAAATAACCGGTTGTAAACTTCTGATTAGAAAATTCGCATATATGTTAACGCATTTTCTCACTTGACTTCATGACTTTTTCTATTAAATGTATACAATGATTTTTTCAATATTTATTTTTCTTCTTCTTGTGTTTATATTATAAAGATACCTACTCACCGTTATCTATCACGACCGGCCATTTTACCGGGATAAAAATGTATTACCTTATAATGTTATTTGGTCCGAAAATGGGATGTACATGCACATTCCACTCTGGGAAATGAAGTTGCAGACTGTTTAGCTTTTGAGGCGACGTCAGATATCTCTGTTCAGAGTACAAACTTACCATATCCCTGTTCATCGCTGAGGTCACATCTGAATATTAATACCATAAAAGAGTGGCAACAGCAGTGGAATGAAAGTGAGAAAGGAAGAGAAACATTCAACTATTTTCCCAGAGTATCTCAAGAGCAACTGATTTGCAGCAGAGAATTGGTACAGTTTTTCTCAGGGCATGGCTGTTTTCCAACCTATCTTTACAAAATCCAAAAGAAAGACACCGAAAACTGTATTTGTGGTGAAATAGGATCTCCGAAACATTTTGTATTTGATTGCGAACTTACAAAGAACTATCACCTTAAAAGGCCCAGTCGACAACATATGCCAATATTTGCCGAAAACCTTCTGGGTAATAGCTGGGCTAAACAGAGAATAAAAACTATAATTCAATTCCTAGAGGAAAACGAACATATCCTGTGAATTATTACTGGTAACCACCACACATTAGCTCGCTGTTTATTGCATATTTATCTATAGTACTTCTAAATCTTTTTATAATTACTGCAATCAAATTAATTTTAAATTCACATTTGGTTTAATCATTGTATGTATCAATATAGTATTGAAAGCCATGGTAATCTCTGAGATTTGTATGTAAATGTTGTATATATAGTTTTGTATGTATGTTTGCATAAATAGTTTA
Organism: Amaurobius ferox; assembly: GCA_951213105.1. NCBI lineage: Eukaryota > Metazoa > Arthropoda > Arachnida > Araneae > Amaurobiidae > Amaurobius > Amaurobius ferox. The sequence goes on from OX578154.1 coordinate 101,937,298, forward strand.
GTATATATATATTTTGCATATATGTTTATATATGTATATATCTTTGAAAATTATTCGTTTGATTTTGTATATGTAATAACCAATTTTAGAAATATTTTTATATATATAGTTGCTAACCAATTTTAGAAATATTTTTATATATATAGTTGCTCCCATTTGAAACAGTTCTGCACATAAGAATTTATGGATGTGAAATATTTGTGAAATACTATCTGTATCTAGTATAGACAAGCATATTGTATATAATTGTTTATCAATTTTATCTTGGCATTAAGTTTTAATTTCTGGTTTTGGCAGATATTCCTCCACCATAGGCTGTAATTACTGCAAACCTTCGGGTCGGTGCCTATAGGTGGTTAATCTGTTAATCAGTTTCCTACACATTTCTGCAAACAACTGCCTTTAAAATCCTACCTGTGATAAAACTTTTAAATTTTGAAATTATTGTATGTATACATGCCATACTTGATATAGAATTTTGTCCTTTTTAATTTTTCAGTATAATTGCCTTTACTTTAATTTTCTTGCTCATGGTTTATGTTGATGCTTTATCATGTTTGTTATAATGATGTTATTTTGTAATATGCAAATTTTGCCTGCCAATGTGGATGATATTTATGCATGCCAGTACGATTTTACTTGACTCCACTGAGGTATGGTGTGTTGACGCCCGAAAGCGCTCCTGGTGTTTTTTTAAAACTATTTGTACGTCAATAGGATGTCTGTTAAATGGCTTTTTAGAATCAAATATTTCGTCTTTAATTTAATTAAATTATTTAACATCTTGACGTGTTAGCACTCTATGCAAAAATTGTTTGTTAATTTTGAAGTGGCAATACACAGGCGTAAGCAACTTGCGCAAAGATTTTAATGTGTGCTGTGGGCACAAAAATTCAGTGACGTTCAAGGAAATTTAGTGATGACGCTGGGGTAGGGAGTTCACGACAAACAGACAGATGTCACTCTAAGAACAGTCAAAACGTGTTCAGGAGGTCTTGAAACATACATTGGCATCAAAAGCTCGAAGCTGAGAATTTCTGTGAAAACAACAATTTCTCAATACTACGTATTAGAAAGTAACCATTAAGGGCTGACTGAAAAAACTGCAAAAAACCTGTGTGCCCAAAACATTCAAATATTGGGCGCAATGAGAGGATTTAAATAAACTTAATTAGGTGTATTTTGTATAAACGTGCATTTACATTTTCTTAAACATAAATTTTCTTTTATTTTTCTATTATCTTATATTGGGATACACGCAGACCACGCCGACCAGAAAATGAGTTGCGCAATTTATTTTCACTGGTACAATTAAATATTACACATTCGACTAAAATGCTCGTTATTTATTTCTATTAAATGACAGTTACGTAAGTATTTTTATACGCAAGAACATATTATGTCAGTACAGATATTTCACTTGATGTGAAAGTATTTTTTCAAAAGAACACCGGGGAATTGTACCAAAATAAATAGTTAAGAAAGAAATGCAGCGCTGTCACTGACAAAGACTCAAACAAGCGTGCTAAATCGATCGATATTAAACAAATAGAATAAAATACTGGATTATCATCCATGTGAAAAGCGATTCTAATCTAAGTATATTTTATGATGCAATTTGTTTAACAAGCAGATGAGCAGCAGAAAAAGCGGTAGAATGCATTTTTACATTTTCTTTCTAAGCCATTAAGTAACACTTCCAATACGTTTTACTTTAGACATATTTGAATCATTGTCAAATCAAATTTTTGTCGTGTGATTTTCTACTCGACTTTATCATCAAGCATAATAAAAGAAAATGTCTGTCTCTTCGTTTGTTTGATTGTTTATTCGTTTGCTGGCGGCGTAGTAGAAATCCAAGCTACTCACATTTACGCAATGTGATGCAGTTTTAGGACAGTTTCAGTTTTCTTTTTTAAACTCGAATTCGTTTTAGGTCTTTTATGTTGATGCTCAATTTTGTGCGATTTTCGAACATATTTGCTCTTTAGTAATCCAAATAATTTTCATAGAGTTTCTATCTTATTATCATCAGAAAGATCAGAGAATAAACTTTTTTTCCCAATGAGATTTAAACTTAATTCATAAAATAATTTCTTCATATTTAATTTTGTTTTTGCAAATTACGTGTTTTGGGGGCCATTTTATTTTTATTTTATGGCAGCGAAGATTTGGATATTCACGCGATAAAATGACGTCACAAAAAATTGTATCGCGCCTATTTTGCTCAACAATGATTAAAACTATTAAGTGTTGTAATCATTGATCCATAAATAAACCCTTTTATGCATTATTATGTCCAATTTTGAACTATACTGCTATGTTAAAATAAAATAACATTTCAAAGGTTTCGCTCGAATTTCAATCGAAAAAAAAATCATATGTACTTGTCGAAAAAAAATCATGTGTACTTGTGTGTACTGTTCGAAAAAAAATCATATGTACTTGTAGATGTTTTGATAACAAAGCCGGATACAAAGTTTCGTGATAATCCAATAATATCTATAGCAGCTATCGTGTGCACAACACATCAACCACAGACATCAGACGGACAGACTGACATCACTCTAAAAATAGTCAAAACGTGTGTGTTCAAGAGGTATTAAAACATATATTGACATCAAAATCTTCAAATAGAAAATTTTCGTGAAAACACTACTTTCTGAGTACTACATATCAGAAAGTAAAAATGTTCATTATTTTCATACTTAAATTTGAAACAATTTTTGATATACAGAACATTAATTAAGTTCCTTATTTGCTGACCACTGGTCATTACATTCGTGCGAAGTGTGGCAGGTTATTTTTACTGCCTATGAATTTTTGTATGCAGCAATGTAGAATTTTAAAACTTTCGGCGAAACTTTTAACAGTATAGGGCGATAAGAATGCAAAAACCATACACAGATATATGTCATCATTTTTTAAAAATTGATATTTAGAATTTTAGCTCCAAGTAAAATCGAACCGAACGAGCAAGAATTTTATTCAAATCGCAGTCAATCTGAAAAGAACTTCGAAATCGGCATATATATGAGCTCTAAACAAACACGTGACTGTTGTTCAGATAGAATTCGGAAATCAAATAAGGACGCCTATGATCGGCATAAGAAGCGATATCTGTGATCCGAATAAATAATTTGAAGGGAAGAAAACCACGCATAAATTTTTATGGTCACAAACGTTTGTGAATGTAAATTGAGCATAATACTGAGCAGAAAAATAATTAAGAATTGATTTCGATAAATTCGTTATATCTGATAAGTTCGTCCAATATTACGTCCGATGATTTATAAAAAATATTCTCGTTCGGTCCCAAAATAAGTTTTTTCTTAAAAAAATACATTGTGTTACTTTAATATCTATGTTTGAGTATATATATATATGTTTACTTTAATATCTATATTTGTATTTATATATTAAATCCCTTTAAGTTATATTACTGTGTTACTTTAACATATATTGTGTTACTTTAACATCTATATTTGTGTTTATATATTGTGTTACTTTAACATCTCTATTTATGTATATTGTGTTACTTTAACATCTATATTTGTGTTTATATATTGTATTACTTTAACATCTGTATTTGTGTTTATATATTGTATTCCTTTAACATATATTAGTGTGTTACTTTAACATACATTGTTGTGTAACTTTAACATTTATATAATAATTGTCAAACGTATTTTGGTTAAACAAAATTAAACTTATTAAGACATTAGCTGGAGTGGGGTTCAACTCGACTTTTCCATACCAGAATCCATTTTATAAATAACTTGTAGTTTTACCTTTGCAAATGTTTCATGAAATTTTTTTAAAAATCCGTATTGTCGTTCAAATGATCCCAATTACCGCATGTGAATTTTAAGCCCTTCATTTGAAAGGGCCTAAAAATCATGTGATTGATACCGAGTTTAACAGTACACCCGCCCGGGGGAAGTAACGTTCTCCCCCTCCCCCTGCAGGAAGGCTAATGATGTCTAGAACAGAAAAATTGCACCGCAGCTATTCTTCACTACAATGATGGAAATTGTAAAATATCTCGATCAGTGTGCTATAACTAACCATTTTATGTATAATTATGCCAAATTTTGTGCAATGCCACCATGTTAAGAAAATATGAAATTTCAAAGAAACTTCGAAGTGTTCGTTTGAAATACACAGTATTTTATCTAGTTACCCTAACAGCATTTTTTTTTCACAGTGACGTAAGATTTACGTCACACTGGGACTTTGGGACGTCACAGGACGTCTCGGCAATGTCATATTGAGGTCACAGCGAAGTCATTTTGGTCATTTTCATGGTCGTTTGTGACGTCGCATATTAACTTGTTTGTGACGTCGCATTGTAATTACCATTGTACTGTCGTCACATTGTTATGTGTTAATTAAATTGTGGAAACGTCACGGAATATAGTCACAATGAAGCTACAAAGTTACTAATATGTAACGTCGCATAGAAGTCACAAATATGATGTGACATTGTGACCGAGGTGTCACACGTGACTACAACGTCACTGTCACGCATGTGACGATCTTTGCTGTGAGGGTATGGATTTTTCTTTAACAAATACAGGTAAAAAGCGTGAAAATCCAGTAATATCTGTGGTAACTAACGTATACACAAGAAATCGACCACAGACCATGTAAAAAAAATATGATGCTATCTTTACAGTAATACAAGACAGATCAATCATGAATAAAGCATTGATTACTTTACAACTAAAGTGCAATTTTATATAAACGTCTCTAAAATACGATACATTCGGAGCTGATATATTTTAAATTATCACTGAACTACAATAATTTATCATGTCTAAGATTAGTTGTAATCTCAGATTTGTAAAAATGCTTTATATGTATAATATCTAAAATTTATATCACAACATTTTACAATTGTATAGAAATATACTCTAATATTAGCAAACAATTTGTTTAAAAAAAATATGAGGGTGTATTTGCTGTCTGGTCTATTTCCAAAATGAACATCATATCCGGTTAAACAAAAGATGTATTCATTATAACAGACAATATATATTGTATAGATAAATCGTCAACGAAAGATCTAGACTCTAAAATAAACAAGCAATATAATAATTATAGTCGTTAATCGATGAAGAAATTTTTTGTGAATTTATTGGAGGGATAGATTATCGATATTAATTTGAATTGATCAAATAAATTCGTACCAAGTATCGATATTTTTACTACCACTCATGTATTTCATAAATGTGATTGTTCGGCGATCATTTCTCCATTGTTACCTACAAAATCACAAAGAATATTTAAAGCAAGATAAAATCGATAACAGATTTTCGGAATAAACAGAAGATGCAGCAGTGTTCAAAAATGAACTGGCCATGTAAATAACGTTTCCTTTATGCAATTTTTCTTAAAAGAATTCAGCGAAAATGAACAACTAAGACTAGGTCTTTGATACATATTTATGAAATTAGATGTTAATCACGTCATATGATAAAATGCGTAAAAGGTATTAAAAGTTTGCTCCCTTTCGCAGTACTTGCGCTCTTAATGTCGCCATACATATGCCAATATCCTGATCATATTATTTATTATTATCTAACTAAAAAAAGATACAATACACCCTATAACAAAACGCAATTAATTTACAACCCCTATTTTTACTAATAATACGTACCTACTCTACGAACAGTATGCCACAAAGCAATTAAAAAATTAAACTCCATGTTGAGAGACATTGAATTTTCGGTAACTTGGGAACATTCTACAAAAGTCGGCGGTATTTTAACAAATTTGTTGCGAAATTTATCGCCAAGTATCACAAACCAAGAGAAGGACTTTTATTATATAATATTTGATGTCGTTTGTATAGAATGTCTGCATTCGTCACCGTAGAAGTTCACAAATTTAAGACATATGGCAAGTTATTTTGCCGTCATTGCAAATATCGGTTAGTGTGTGCTGAATGGTGTTAAAATGCATAAAAACGATCTGCTGTTGCAGTTATCTGCAATGAGACAATGATACACTTTTCTAGTAAGTTTGTTTAAATATTTATTACATTTCTGCTAAAATTCAAAGCGTGTATTAATTATTTCTCAAACCAATTTATGTTAAATACTAATTTTAAAATTCAACATTCATGGTGAATATTTTGAAAAATTTTAACCATGATTGCTAAAGCACTTACATCAGAATTTATATGAATAGAACCAAAGTTTCAATAAATAACATAATATATTTTATGTATCATAACAATGTAATTACATAATAAAAATATATGTAATTATTTATTTTAAGTCTGGAATGTAAAGAATGCTTTGTTGCTGAAATAAATTGTTGGTCACAACTTTGTAAACAAAAGTTCTAAACTGTAAAGAATGAAGGATAAACTATTCTAAAATCAATGTAATTTCCCAATTATAAATAACATATCAAGCATAAACACCAAGCTACTATATTGCTAAAAGTGACAGTAATCTTAGCAAGCTGGACATTTTCCAAAATCCAAATCATGTCAGTACACACAAAAGACAGATTTATCCTTACAGAACAAACAGCTTTTCTTCGCAAACATGATCTTCCTTAGAAGCGACGAAATCCAAAATAAATGAGCCAATCAAAATGCGGCATTTCATAGATATATTGATTTCTGGTTAACATAATATTACTTGGATGGACAAATTATCGATATTAATTTCGCAGACGATATTTATGAGACGTCTTTGATAAGCTCATTTATTATTTTTAACCAGTGTTTTTAGCTCCACTGCTCCTGCAAGTTTTAAGAACATTTGACATAAATAATGGCTGTTTAGTATTTGGGATATGAGAAATTATTAGGCAGAAGCCATGATGCATGTAAATAAAATCAAATTCGTATAATCAAAATAGATTTATGGAAATAATGTTTTATTTAATGTATTATTTATCATTTGATGTATGGAGGGGAAAATGTATGTAATTCCCTCAAGGAGATAAAATTTTAAATTTAGCTTTTTCTTTAAAAGAGATTTAAAAGCATGTAGGTAAAAAACAGGAGCTAAAATGTGTGTTGGGTAAATGACAAAATCGTTTGAGACAATAAATCAGTTCGCGCTGGGGTAATATGTATACCATTGCATTGCATTGTATGCATTTCTATGACGAAATGTCCGTATTGAACTAAATAATGTTTTTTTTAAACCATTAATTTTTCAGAAATATATTATTAATAAAATACCGATTAGAACTCAAACAATAAAAAGTATTCCAATGTATTCAAATTGATCTTACTTTTCAATTTGTTTTTGTCTCTCTATATTCTGTATTCTACTTTACAAATAGAAAAAATATTTAACACTTCCACTTATCATTAGGGAACTTTGATTTTAAAATAATCAAAACACCATATACTAAACACTACGCCTTCCTGTTGTGTCCAATGAGAACAGATGGAACTTTACAAACACTAGCGACACCTAGAAATATTTCGCAAAGCATTAGGGTATTTTCATGCTTTTCATCCATAGGAGTTTTATTCATTTCTCTCTATCTTCATGATACAATTCTTAAAGCGTCTGTTGCACTGTTAAAAAATGTAATTTCATTTATTAGTAGTCCTTCGAGTCTTTTAACGTGGTTTTGTTAAATGCATTTTTAAAAAGAATTTGCAAACATTCTGACTTTCAATTTTAAGGAAGTTATAAATAGAATTAGTTATCTGAAATAAAGGGATATGAATGGAAAGTTTCCATAGTTCTTGATTAGCTGAAATAAGCTATTAATAATCTAAAAAATAGTTACCACTATTTTAAATATACTTTTATGTTTCTAATATATGCTAAAACGACTCGCTGGTCAATCTCGTTTATTAACCAATTCAACCAACAATCCAGCATTCAAATGTTAGATTGATTAATGAATAATGATGCAAATAAACGAAAAATTACCCACAAGTGTGAAACATAATTTTTGAATTAAAATAAAATATTATACAAATAATTTTAAGTTATATTGTTTTAAAAAAATGCACTAAAAATTAAAAATAATTTTTAGCTGTCGTAATAGTCTTGGTCATATGCGTCTAAATATAAAACCGTGGGGTTCCATAAAAAAATTGCATTCGCAGAAATGACATATATAAGAATGATTACATTCACTGCATTTGCATTTTTCCTAGACAATTTTGATTTAGCAAACCGTAATTCTTATATATATCATTTTTATGTTATCCCTTCTATTTCTCCTTAAAATTATGTTAATGTCCACATACAATTCTTTTATGAGCGTCCCATGGTTTTATTTTCAGTCGCATATAACCAAGAATGTTGTGACAGCTAAACATTACTTTTTACTTTATAATACACTTTACTAAAACAGTGCAACTTGAAAAAATGTTCGTAATATTTTATTTTATACATTTTAGTCTTTTGCGATTTTCTAATCTATTTTTCATAAAATAACCGATCAAGCCTTTTAAAAATATTTTATTGCATTCGTCATGACCGATGGTTGCCTGGCTAGATATTTGTTTCAATTTATTTGATGGCATTTTAAGATACTTCCCTGCCTCCATATAATCTGAAATTTGGTACACAGCTTAGTCCTGTGGTACATTTTAATCTGTTAACATTTGGCGGATCCTCAAAAAAAAAACCGGCATTCTTTGACGAAATTGTACACGAAAAATCTCCTTCGCTTTACGTAATCCCATTCTTGCAAGGTGTAGTGAAAGAAATTGAAGAAACATAACATTAAGTGCATAATTGAATTTGACGCCTCACCATCATTTCTTTGCATGGTTTCCTAAAATATAATTATTAATTTACATACTACAGATTAAATTTCACAATTTTAACTTTAAAAATGAACTCTATTTAAACACATGTTATTTTATTATTAATACATTATTTTTATATATACTCTTAAGGAGGAGAAAATGCTAGTGGGAAATGCTAGTGGTTTTATATTCTGCTCCAAATCATATATTTGACCTAATATATATGCACATCTGCACATACTTCTGTTTGTGGCTCTGTTGCTCATCATGCTTGGAATATTGGCCGTTGCGTTTTCTGATATTTAATGGTCAGCTTTTCTCGAACGCACTATTGAACATTCTTACATCAATATCATTTACGCTACAGGACATCCATTGTTTATGAAAAGCATTCTTGGACATTTTGGACTCTAATTTACTTAAAGCACACTCTTGGATCTTCTGGACTGAAATTCTACTGATTACAACACATGCACAGCCTCCAATGACTGGACATGCACAGCCTCCAATTGACTGTAAAATCACCTGATTGGACGGTCATCGCCTCCAATTAACTATTAAAGCACACTATGGGACGGTCATTGTCTCTCAACTGACTGAATATCATTTACGCTACAGTATACAGTCATTGCCTCTCAATTGACTAAATATATCTTGAATTCTCTCCTTGTTGTCATATCATTTTGCCTGAGGTCCAGATACGCCCTTCGTATCTCTATTGACTGCTACTCAAGGCGATGTAACAAAATTTCTTCATTGGTTACCTCATTATCCAATTCTGCTTGGTTTAAGCCTTGGCCCCAAAGATATTTCTTTGCCCCAACCACACCTGCGATTTATATGAGTGGAATTTATTGGGATATTTATCATGCCCTCCCGGCCCAAGACTGCCATAAAATCTCGCCTACGAGTCTGCGCTTTGTTTCGTTGTACATATCGTATAAATCTCAAAACTGCATAAATGTCTGCTGGTCTCAAGATAGTTAAAAGGAATTCAATATACGTCATCACCTATCTTCTCTTGCGAATGGAACTAGCTAGATCCACGAGAATGTTAAAAAATTATTGAATAATATTACATATAAAAAGTGAGCATAATACTGAATAGTTCATACTTTTTTTAATTTTATGTGATTTTTTTATAAATATATTTGATAAATGTTCAATATATCGAGAATTATTCATGCTAGCGTTTTAAAGTTTGTGTCAATCATTTTCTAATAAAAGTTACAGACATTATTACAAATTACAGAATTAATTATAAAATTATAGACAGTTCTACAGAAAGGGGAAAATATTATGTTTCAAATACATACGAATATTTTGTTATTTTTCTCTGTTCCGTTATAGAATATCGTAATTTTCAAATGTATACCGATACTTCCTTCAAAAAATTGTACATTTGCACGGGATTAAAATTGAATTAACGCATTATATACACTTCCATTGAGTTATTCAAAATGATGGAAAGAAAAAGTAAACAAATTGAAAATAAACTTTAATGACAAGAAGCGCACAATCATTATCGTTATTTACGCCAGATTTTCAAAAACTTTGAGCAAGAAAATATTAATTTTCATTTATAAATACACTTTTCTAAGACGTTCATCTTTTGAGAAATTTATATCGATAATGTGTCATAAGTATCGTGTTAACTAGAGAATCGATTTATCGATTAGCGTCCATATTAGTCGTTGGCTCATCAATCTTGGACCTCGACTTTCAGTAAGCTGTGAATGACTACTGTTTGTTCTTTCGGATTAGTGTTCATATTGTGTAAACAGATATGATTTGGTTTTTGGAAACTGTCCAAATTTCATAAATCACGGTCACATTCCGCAATTCATAGAACTATGTTTGAAATATTTTCTTTTATTTATTTCACATATTTTTACTTTTTATGCAATGCGTGGTGATGTATAGGGAATGTATTGGAAAAGCGTCGAAAATCACGTATCGAGTTTTTGAGGGTTCTACATGTTTTGAGACCTCTAGAACACGAAAGAACTATTTTTAGCTTGACGTCTGTGTGTGTAGCTGTTTGTGTGTGTAGCTGTCTGTGCTCAGTTGGTATCCACTCTAGCACAAAAACTAATGGACCAAATTTCTTAAAATATTATAGGTAAATCACCTGTTGACACCCAGACACACACACAGAGATACATATGCAGACGTTACTCTAAAACAGTTTTTTATTTCCCGTGCAATACATGTAATATATAGGGAAAGCAATAGATTCGTCGTTATCAACCATCCAACGTGTTGTTGTTGTTGAGACCCAGACTGCTCGACCTACTAGACCATCCAACGTGTGACAAACATGGAAGTGACCACTCGGACCATTAATAGAAAGCTACGGGAGCGGAAGGTATACTCGGGGCGCCCATTACGCCGCCAACCACTGACCAGTATGCACCGTCAACAGCGTTTGCAATGGTGCCGGCCAGATCAACGTGGAATTGTTCGGATTGGGAACAAACTGTCTCTCAGTGTTGAGTGCAGTTTAGAATTGAGTTCCGACGATCAGCGCAGACGTGTCTGGAGACAGCCCGGCCATCATCAGGATCCTGCTCTTAGTGTCACACGCCACACGGCCGGACAACTGGGAGTTATGGTCTGGGGTGCCATTTCGTTTGATAGCCGGACCCCTTTAATAATCCTCCGTGGCACCATCACAACACAGCGGTACGTTGCTAAAATTATACGACCCGTTGTATTGCCACCCCTTTTCCAAAACCCCGGGATAACTTTTCAGCAATTTAATGCCAGGCCACACACGGCACGCCTCTCTATTGATTGTGTGAGTGCTTACGACAGACTTCCTTGGCCAGCCAGATCTCCAGATCTCTCGCCTATTGAACCCATTTGGGCTGAGATGGGGCGTCGCCTGGGACCATTCCAGAATGTAGAAGAATTAGCTCGTCAATTGGAAACCATTTGGAACGACATCCCTCAGAACACCATCCTGCAACGTTAGGCATATATGCGACGTCGGGTAACAGCGTGTATCAAAGCCATATTGACGTGCTCACTTTGTGTAGATCTTTCAGTGCAATAAATCATCCAATTATTCTGAAATTCTAATCATTTATTTTTCTGTACATCCACATTACACGTACAAAATGTTGTCTCATTTGAATAATTCTTTCTTGGTACGTCGATTTGTTTGTCTTAGAGTGTATTTATAACAAAAAAAATGAAAGCAATAGCGGGCGAATACAAAACACCAAGGTTATGAGAAATGCTGTTGTACGGTTTAAAAATGTAATTGATGGCACAATAACATCATGTAATGTGTACCAGAAGTCCTTTAAAAGAATTAACGCATAGTCCCAGTTGTGTACTCAGGAATATAAAAAATGATTTAAATTAAAGAAAGGGATGCAATCAATTTTAACTTTAAGAGAGAAATCAGAATATAAGTTTTTCTGTTCTGTAAACTTTTAACATTAAACACATGTGGAAGAAAGGTAGCGGATTCCATCCTAAAATTGTATGTGCAATAAGTAAAGCCTTATTAACTAATTGGTTCTCAATGTAAACTACTGCAAAGATTATCCTCGGCTCTCTGTCCTTAACTGTCTGTCTGTTTGTAACTGTTGTAGAAAACTTTGCGACCTGGGAGATAAATTTGGCGATAATTTTGGTGAAATATCGCCAATCTGGTAATTTTGGGAATATGCTGCTAAATTGACGAAATTTAGCAATATATTCCAAAATCAAATTGACAAAAATGACTCTTTATGGACAAAAATTCGATATCTTGGAAATTTAAGTTCAATTTTTTGATAATCCTTTATGCTTCAATGGAATTAAGGCTTAATGCAAACCTCAATGTCAAAAAATCAAATTCTGAGTGAACCTTCTTCAGAGTTATTTCATAATATATTTTCACATATATGGCCCGAGTTTTGTACTATGACTGCACATACTACATACACACACATACATACATACATGCATATAGAAAAAAACCCATCTTTTTACATTTTAACAGGCCTATGACGCTTAAATCTGTCTTAAAATTTCCAATTCAAGTCACGAGTCAAAACGCATTTTTACAGTGTTCCTGTGTCATCAACATTTATCTCCACATCAATAAATAGCAATATGTCGATTATTAGAGTTACTGGAATTGAAGCTGAGATTTGTGCACTCCAAACCACAGAGTGTTATGTATCGATTAGGAGGTAGATGAGTGGTTCTTAATTGGTCAGGGACAGAAAACTTTAGACAGTGGCTGAAAAGGTGCTGCCGATAGGCAGAACGGACTAGAAAGGTACTAGAAGTGATGTAAAACTAGGTTAGTGTCAAGTTCCAATTTCCCTACTTTTTAAATATTTGTATTTGTATAAAGTGAATGTACATTATATTTGATTGAGATTTATGTAAATTTTATAAATCTAATAGGGGTATTTGACATTTTAAAATAAGGTTTATAGCTTAGTATCTATATAAATAAAATTGAAAATCTGTCTGTCTGCTTGTTTGTCCCATCATTACGGGAGAACGGCTGAACTGAATATGATGAAATTTTGTGGGTAGCCTTGAGATAGCCCCACTTAAAATTTAATCCATGTTTCGAGTTTCTACGACTAGTATAATATATAAAATGCAAAATTCAAATAAATGCTTTTAAATTAAAAATTTCTCCAAGTTCGGGAAGAATGTGATAGACATTTTCAAAAAATGTGGTTGAATCTATGAAATAGTCCGATATAAATATCATTCGTCTGAAGTGAAGTGCAAAATAAATGAAAAATAAAAACGTGTTTCGGTATGTATGTCCATCTGTCATGATCACTTGCGAAAGGATTAAAGGATTTGCACAGTTTTTCAGTGATTCCTTAAACTGAATTCGAAGCAGGTTTATATATAGTATTATTGCAGATTTTGTGCCGTGTTAATACATAATAGTGAATATTCAAAATTTGCTGTCAATCTATATATATAAGTAAATATGCAATGTATTTCGATGAAACTGGTTTTCATACAACAAAACTCAGTCTAAAAAGTACTTGCTATATGTTTGTCCTTCTACATTTTAATTCTATATTGTCCTTCTACTTTGTCTTCTACAGCAAGAATTGAAATACCAATTTTTGGATATTTGAACACTTAGTTTAAGAATGCTTCAACCGATATACATACGTTTTCATTGCTTTATTAAGCTTAAATGGGAGCAGATGTGTGAATAAAAAATATTCGATTTCGTGTGAATTTAAATAAGTTATAGACTGTAAAGCTGGGATTTTAAAGTTTGTCACCTTTTGGATTATCATTGTTAATGATTATTTAGTAGAAAATCATCTATGGATTTATATGTTTCGTATTACCTTATATAAGACATCTATGTATTATATTACAAAAAATCTGATGTGGGCAACGCACGACTTTGCTGATATAATGCAATGAATTTACTACTTTAACAGTAAAAACAATGGGTTATTTTTATAGTAGATATATTCTTTCCAAGATATTTAATTTTTGTCAATGAGTCGTCATTTTCATTGATTTAGCCTCATTTTTATCCATTTGGCGAGTTTTTCGTCAATTTAGCAACGATTAAACAAGTCGCCAAGTTGGCGACATTCAACCAAATTCGTCGCCAAAATCTCCAACCGTTATGGATGAAGAACTAATTTATTCTTACAGCAGATAAATGACTATTGGCGTTCAAATACAAAAGTATTACTCAAAGTTTCTTTTTTCATGAATGGAACGCGCTAGATCCACGAGAATGATGTCACCAAATTTATCGCATGATATTACATATGAAAAGTGAACATGCTTCTCAATAGGTAATACTTTTGTTTTATTTTACATGATATTTTGATATATATATTTTTTAAAATGTGCAATATCATCGTTTTCTAAGGAAAAATTACATAAGAAATATCTATTTGCGTAACTTTATTACAGGTTTTGATTTTTTAATGATTTTTTTCAAAATTTCACTCGAAAATTTAGGGGAGGGGGGGTGTCTGAACATTCGATTGCGTATAAAAACAATTGGCTTCCAGTATTCACGGATTGTGATTTTTGTACCAAATTTCGTTCGAATCGGTCCTTTCATTCGTCAGTTATTGTCTCCACAGACTCACTGATACACACACACACAGACATCATCTCAAAAATGTTCGATTCGTGATCAAGGATGCTTGAAACGTGCTCTCCTGTTGAAAACTCGAATTTGAATTTTCGACCCCGTCACAGTATTTTTCTTACACATTATTGTATATAAGGAAAGTACAAATTTTAAACTGGTTGTTTTTACTGATTTGGTGCTTAGGATTGTTTTTAGTATCAATTTGTTATTTGATTTAATGTGACTTTTATTGAGGCCAAAGGTTGCATGTTTAATTAAGTTAATGTTCAACGGAAGAAACGTGTTCGTTCCTTCCCCCTATACTATGATGGAGATGGGGACCATCTAGCTGATATTTAGAAACAAGATTGTGTCTTCTTGGATGATGAAAAAAATATGTATGATTGTCCCGGATTTATGTAGGAGCGATAGGATCCAATTAGTATGTTAACTTTTTAATGAGCTCCTCTGTATCTCTCTGTATTATTTTGTGGTCTAGATGACTACCTTTTGTTTAATAAAGTGGTTATGGTCTTAGTCAGAGGAAGATTTTCAACGGGCTACATTTTCTGCAGCTGGCTCTTTTGCTCCCGGGCCAGTTTTGTTTGGTTTTGACTCGGTTTTTGGTGCTCGGTCGCGGGGCGGGTCCAGCCATTAGCCGCGGGCATGTGCCTGGCGTCCAGGGTGTGATATCGCAGCGACTGTGACTCTCTTCCGGATACCTTCGGGTGGGTCGGAACATTATGGTTATCTTTGAGTGGTGTCTCTTTAAAAATCCTTTCAAGTCATATAGCCGGATTTTTAAACCCCCATTCAATAATCTCCCTTTATATATACCAAGTACGGCAAAGAAAGTGAAAATACAAATCATCTTTTCATTCGCTGGCGTAAACCTTCAATAAATTCTCGTTCATAAATCGCCAGACATATGAACCCTTTTGAGTTCAAAAAACATTCTGTTGTTATTCGATAAAACTTTTACGACTGAAAAGTTTCATTTACGACCCGGACAAAAGTTGGGACGTTTTCGTATTTATTGTTTACTTAGCACGGGAATGCTTTATCTTGAGATTTAAAAAAGGTGAAACTTTCGGAAAGAAAAAACAAATTCGGGAAGATAATATAAATACATTTTAAACGATTATAAAAGTTTTAGAAAGTGTATTATTGCAAAAGCTTCTTTCTTGAAGATTGGACATATATTTGAATAGAAAATCATAATTTTAGCCCAGATAGAACACACACATGCACATATATACATATAATAAAATCAAAATTACCAACAGATAAACATTAAATATAAACTTATAAAAAATGACTGCACAGACTTACAAATAACTTTAAAAACATACTAATTTAGAATACAGTTTGTAGATTTACAAATCTATAGTATCTTGGAAATTAAAAATGTGTTTATGTATTGCGCTAAACGCAGCATATGAAGAGATGAAATTAATAATAAAATAATTAATATTGGAACATTCAAAAGTGATTCTATGAAAAGAATAGATTTAAAAATCCTCAGATAAAATGCGCCGAAGATGAGTCATTTCGAAATGTGCCATTTTCAAGATAAATGGACAAAAAATTTAATAGTTTAGTTATTTATTTTATTAGTTTATTGAACACATAAATATAATTGCCATGGATTTTATTGAACCAGTTCTCAAGCAGATCATTTACCCCTATGTGGAAGACACCGTGCTGTACCTGAAATCAAAAACAGAATAAAATGTCCCTAGTGGGTTTATAAATTCGCAAGTTGCCCCGTAAAAGTTGTATGCAATTTTGGTAAACTTTCACCAGTTGCAGCGCTAAATTGACTCCAAGCGGGCATTTTGTAAATTAATATTTTTTCATGTGTATTGCTTCCGCGTATTTAAAAACTATTTCTACTAAATTTGCCTGAGTTTCATCCGATATAAGTAACTCCAAAAGACTTTCATATCAGAGGCTTTGAATTATAATTACTTTTAACATAGATTTTATTGCATCGCTAAAATGAGCACACGAAGCTGATTTTTGCTTCAATAGAATATGAAATTTCCAGATTTATTTCAGAAACATATTTCAAGCACTCTAGAACCTGATAAAACTTTTCTGTCTGTCTGTCTGTCTGTGCAATGTATGTAGCAACTCTAGCTCAGAAATTAATTGACCAAATGTCTTAGGCAGATAAGCCACTTGCGGGTAATCCTTGGGCTGACAGGATTTTGGTACGTCTAAAAAAAAAACTGCTTTTCTTTCAGAAATTGATCATAAAAATTAATCTACATTAAAAGACTGCATATGCTCAAATGTCTAAGAATAACCGTTGTTAAGATATTTTATTTTATTTTTTGCATTTTTGCAAATTCATCTTTGAAAATGCACCCAATCACCTTATAAAATCAGAAGTTAAACTCAAATAGCAAATTTAGTATAATTTCAAATAATCATACCTGTTATTTTGTGCAGTTAAACTGTATTTTGTATTATGTTTTGCAATTAATCAATTATGAAAAAAGTGAAGGAAAAACTGAATTGAAAATGAAGTCAATGAAAAAATACTCTAAGGAAAGCCATGTGCTACCCACATAATATTTTTTAGCTACAGCAACTTAGTCTACAAAATAACAAATGTTTATGTGAGACCAGAATACACGTAGATAAATTATTTATGATATCTAGTATATAATTATTTATATAATTATTTATGATATCTAGTAGGCCAGATAAAGGGCTCTGTCTAGTTGAGGCCAGTTTTACACCGGCCTTGACCGCGATATCAGTAAGACGTAAAAAAAGAGTTAAAGATGAATCCACGAGATTGGTTCAAAATTCAACCAATAGGGAAGCTGTGTTGTCGCATTGCCCTGAGATCAACCAATGATAGCCGAAGAGGAGAAAATACACAGGAGTCTATAATAGGGCCAACGGCCGTACCGTGCTGAAAACACCGGTTCTCGTTAGATCACCGAAGTCAAGCAGCATCGGGCGCGGATAGTACTTGGTGGGTGACCACCTCGGAACACCGCGTGCTGTTGGCCATCTCGGGTGCGGTATCCCCGTGGTTTGCGCGCTAGATTTGCACGCTACCACAAATGCCGCCGTGTTCATGCGGAGTACGATCACGTTAAACATGTGGGTCCGTAAGTCCTTCCGAGAGGTTGGTGGTAGGGGAAGGAGGGTACGGTCCCTGTGGATGCCTCCCCCACTGGGTTCCGGTCTAAATTGGGTGGCACTTCCCGGCCGTCCATACAGTTACCTTACACCTTTCTGGTAGGTCGGACGGTCTGGGTCTCAACAACAACAACAGGAGTCTATAATAGACATGCAAGAGGTTCTACAGAGATGAACAGAATAGGTGAGAATATCGTTTGATATTGCAGTTAGAGTCAGGATGCAGATATGCATAAAAGTCGGCACAGGTGCTTAAACAGATGCATCAAGGTTCTCATGTAGTGCAGTCAAAATAGACGAGACAAATTATGTTCCACACAGCCACAGACGATTTTATATCAAGTTATTCATACAGTTCAGTGATTATGCGGTGGTTCAACAACCAATGATCCAATCCATAAACGTCTAACGACAACAAGAAGGTATGTGCTTAACAACATACATAAAAGGTCATAGTCGGTTTAGGAACTTTTGTATGCCTGGTCTCACATGTCCAGTCTCCTCCTCAAATGTATGTATAAGTGTTGTATTCTAAATATAATTATAAGGTGCTTAATAAATATATATTTTAAAGTTAAAGTGGATAAAGTAAATTGTGTGGTATGATGTTAATATATTTTATTCCAGGAACTCGTGCTAAAGATTTAATGGTGGATTATTACCGTCATTTCAAAGTACCAACGCAATGTGTTTAAATAACCTCCACATGTTTATGCACCAGTATAATTGCAAAATTGTTGCTCTATATATAAATAAAATTGTAAGTTGTGTTTTCGTCCGTCTGTTTTTTATCTCTTCGCAGAAGAGCTCCTTTCTACGGTTTTTGTGCGAATAATTAAAAAAAAATACTAATATCAAAAGTTCAAAGTAAATTGTAAATTATTTTTCTTTTCATTCGATATTTAGTAGAAAGAAAGGGAATACACCTAGTACTTTCACAAAATTCAATTTTCAGATGAGCATCGATTATTTGAAATCTGCAAGGTTACATACATGCCTGCCATTCAAAAATGTGATCTTTTAATTCTTTTAAATATACAGGGTGTCCCAAAAAGATTGAAACGCGCTTTTATTATTTACCTGTTGGAGATAAGTGGGCAATGTAAATTGCAGAAATGTTGAAAGTAAGGTAGCAAATAAGACTCCGTTAATGAAATAGACCTCCCATTAATTTTTAAAAAGTTGCAATTTTAAATTTTTATACGACCCCCTTACACAAATTTGGTCAATCAGAAAATTTTTATTTTTAATGCAACAAGATTAAAAAAACCACATATCTGTATCTTTAAAATCAACTGAATTATGATAAAGGAAAACATCTGACTTATGCCACTTTTCCGTAGCATGTGAAAGGCTGTTTCATCAGTGAAAATAAGGATCATAAACAAATTGACGATGAAAATGGTTTAGACCAAAAATACGTTAATATGTGTCAAAATGTTTTATCATAAATGCATCTAAATAAAGCATTACACAGACAGAGATCATATAAAGCAGTGGAACTCACTACGCGGTTGGGTATCCTGTTTATTTTCATCCAGTTTAATTTTTTGTGATATGTCGCACATTTACATTTCTAATTTTAATATAGGTTCCCCATTCGCAATGTTCAATTTTCAATTAAATATAACTCGCTCAATTTTAAAGATACAGATATGCGGTTTTTTTAATGATCTTGTTGCATTAAACATGATTTCTGATTTTCAGATTTTCTGATTGACCCAATTTGTCTAAGGGAGTGGTAATTTAAAAAGTGTAACTTTTTGAAAATGAATGGGAGGACTATTTGATTAACGTAGCCTTATTTCCTACCTTACTTTCAACATTTTTGCAATTTACATCGACCACTTATCTCCAACAGGTAAAGAATTAAAACACGTTTCAATCTTTTTGGGACACCCTCTATAAGTGTTTCAGAACGTAAATATACCATTCCTATAATAAATATTTATTTAGCACTTGTTACCCTTCAGAACTTTCCAGACACTTTTTCTGAAAAAACTGTTTTCCAATTTTCCGATAACTTCTCATCTAAAACAACTTTAGAATAAAAGTATTATCGCCTGCCAATATATGGTGTTTGATATTCACTTGCAGAAAATAAACTTTGTTGGGAAATTTCTTGTACAGATACGATGTGATTTTATTCTAATTAAATTATTATTGCCTATGTGTCAGACCTTTCATTTGAAGAAAATTGTTCTATTAAAAAATAAACAAATTCGAAATTATGATAGAACTATCCATTGGATGTGTAGTTTTCAATTAAATTAACATTTTATGGTGCTATTCTGTAAGAGAATATTACTTAAAAAATAAATAAATAAGAAAGATCGATCATGCATTAAGCATTAATTATGAAAAACTTTCTAACTGAAATGCAATTTTATTTAAACGTCTCTAAAATGCGATATATTCAGCGGTGATATTTTAATAATTATTACAAAACTACAATAATTTATTATATTCGAAAACTTCATCGAAAATAAATTAACTTTATTCAAATAACGACATCGAAATAAAAATTACCTGTCTTTCTATATAGAAGCAGTGAATATTGCATTCATAAACTTTCTTTCCATTTCTTGCATTCAGCGTCAATATTTTTAAAATTATCAAAATACTACAATAATTTATTTTACTTAAAAACTTAAAACCATGGAGGTAAAATTACTTTCTAGGTCATTCTTAAAACTTTATCAAAATCAATACTATAGAATCGTCTGCATCTCTATGTAAAATCAATGGATGTTTCATCTATATCAGCTATATTGCAGACTCCAGAGCTAAATAATTTTGCTTTAAAGAAATTCAGCAATTCTTATACAACTAATCCTACAATTTGATGTGTTTACATTCTCCGTACGTGAAAATTAGACTTCGTTGTAGAAATAATCAAAGTTTGATGATCATACAAACTCAAAAATATTGTAATTGCGTTGACGCAGTATATATATTCACAGAAACAAATAAAAAATAAAGCAGTTTCAGGGCGGATGCAACACTAAATATAAATTAAAAATACATTTAAAAATCACGATTTTCACATAAGATGGATGCCATATTTTATTTTGAAGTGGGTCATGTGATCTCTTCATAAAATATGAGTGCGATTAATATTTTAATTTTTATTTAAAAAAATACCGAACATATTTTGCTGAATTTTTTTCTATATATTTTATGGGATAATTTGAATACTTCCTAAAATTTTTGAAGCAATTTGTGAATTTTAAATTCGTTTAAAAATGTTTGAAAAATTAGGTCCCATAGGGTTCCATGAATTACATTTTTTTTACTCGGGTTCAATCCAAAACTAATTAGGTGATATTAATTATTTACATCCCCATGTGTTCCACAGACCATCTCAACAGCATACTAAATTTCCATTTTGACAAAGTTATTTTTACGACAGTTATCGTGCGAACGGACACACAGATAGACAGTTAGATAAACGCTTTTCAACTATGTTATAAAGTCTTAAAAATGGTCTATCTTGTATCATTTCTATTTTAGTTCTATGATTGGTCAATATGATTTCGTCTACGTCATTGCATTGCTTACTACCGTGATATAGAACTTTATTCTTATATTAAGCGCCGGCCAGGTAGCTCAGATCTATACATCAAGCGTTTCCTTGTGCTTTCTGGACTGCCGTGTGCCGGGTTTGAATCCCACCTTCGGGCATGGTTTCTTGTGGTGTCCGTTTAAGGTGTAATGTGACCCCCCTCTCCCGTAGTGCAACAGGGCAATGCCATGTGAAGGTAAAATGGTTCATGATCCGGCAACTAAAAGTGGGCAAATGCATAGGTTATCAAGTGCACAGCCATTAAAACAATATCATTTTCTTCTACCCAGACTGTCCTACCCATCCGAAAGTGTTTGGAGCTATCGAATCTGTTTGGATCTAACGAATTTATATTGGAACTCAGTGGGGACGGCGTACATAAGAACTGTATCGTACTTCTCCTACCAGCAACCTCTCGGAATGACTTGAGGACCCACATATTTAAAGCGTTCGTACTCCGCACGAACACGGAGACAGTTTAGGCAAAGCCGGGAATCGAAATACGTTCTTCCGAGTACAATTCCCGCGTTCTAAACACTGGACTCTCTCATCCTACAAAAATATCTTATAAAAAGAAAGATCAATCATGCTTAAAGCATTGATTATGAAACACTTTCCAACTTCAATGCTATTTTATTTAAACGTGTCTAAAACGCAATAAATTCCTCGGTAATATTTTAAAACTTATCACAATACTACATTAATTTATTATATTTGAAAACTTAAACCTTCATCGAATAAAATGAACTTCATTCAAATGACGGCATTGAAATATAGATTGCCTGCTTTAAACATCTCTAAAATGTGATACATTCCTAGGTAATAATTTTAGAATTATTATAATACTACGATAATTTATTATATTTGAAAATTTCATCGAAAACAACTGAAATTCATTCAAATGACGTCATAGGAAAAATAACACGCCTGGCTGTCTCTATAAAAGCAGCATTTCATCCATAAACAATTTTCCATTCATGTCATTCACCACAATACCATAATAATTTATTTTATTTAAAAATTAAGACCATGGAGCTACAAGAAATTAAACTCTATGTGTAAAACTTCATCGAAAAAAATCGTCCTTCTCCTTGTAAAATCAATGAATATTTCATTCATATCAGCCATGCAGACTCCATGAACTAAATGATTTTGTGTTAAAGAAATACAGCAATTCTAAAACAACTCATTCTACATATTTTGCTGTTTACATTTTACATAGGTAAAAAATAGGCTTCGTAGTAGAAATAATCAAATTTGGATGAGCATTTAAACTCAAATATATTGTAATTGCGTTGTTTCAGTATGTAGATGCACAGAATTTACGCAAAAATAAAGCGGTTTTAGGTCGGATACGACACTGAATATGAATTAAAAAGAACTTTAAAAATCACGATTTTGAGACAAGATGGATGCCATATATCATTTTGAAGTGGGTCACGTGATCGTTTCATATCATGGTCACGTGATCGCTTCATATAAGAGGTGTTATTATTATTTGAATTTTTATTTGAAAAACTACTGAATATACTTCGCTCAATTTTTTTTTATATATTTTATGCAACAATTTGAATATTACCTAAAATTTTCGAAGCAATTTGTGAATTTTAAATCCGCTTAAAAATGTTTAAAAAATTAGGTCCCATAGGGTTCAATGTATTTCATTTTTTCAACCCGGGTTCAATCCAAAACTAATTGGGTGATATATTCTTTTATATTCCCATAGGTCCTACAGACCGTCTGAACAACATACTAAAATTTCATTTTGATTAAGTCATTTTTACAGCAGTTATCGTGCTAACGGACAGACAGACAGAATGAACAAAGTCATAAACACTTTTCAACTTTGTTGTAAAGTGCTAAAAAGCAGGCATGTCATGAATTTAGGTCCAGACAAGGGTGTTGAATTATAAGTCTAAACTGATTAAAGTCTAAACCCAGTGTTTTTAGACCCAACTCAGGTAAAGGTGGTCTTGGATGAAATCTTTATTAAATAGAATACAGATATTGCTTCACTTGCGTTTTGTATTAGATAAATGTGAGAAATTGCCATATCTTGGAGGTAAAACTGCATTTAGTGTAACACTTCCTAAGATATTCCACGTCGTATTGTTCTTAAATGATAGCGTCACGATTACTTAAAATGGTTTCGAGGTACACTGTCTATCCTTGAGGTAAAACATGTTGCTCAGCCATGATAACAAATTTGGCAAAATATCGCAAATTTTACAATGTAAATCAAAAACTTTTAACGTATTTTGATTTACATTCTTTGGAAAAAAAACAGTCTCTAAAAAAGCGAAATCTGATGTGGGTAGCACATGACTTTCCTTATATAATGCAATAATTTACTACTTTTACAGTAAAAAAAATATTATTATTATAGTAGTTATTTATATTCTTTCCAAGATATTGAATTTCCGTCAATGAGTCGTCATTTTCCATGTCGTCATCATCAATGAGTCGTCATTGATTTAGCGTCATTTTTATCCATTTGGCAAGATTTTCGCTAATTTAGCAACATTTAAAAAAGTCACCAAGTTGGCAACATTCCACCAAATTCGTCGCCAAAATCTCGCCAAGCGTTATGGACGAAGAAATAAGTTATTCTTACAGCAGATAAATGACTATTGACGTTCGAATACAAAAGTATTACTCAAAGTATCTTTTTTCATGAATGGAACGAACTAGATCCACGAGAATATCACCAAATTTATCGCATATTATTACATATGAAAAGTGAACATGTTTCTCAATAGGAATTTTTTTTTTTTATTTATACTACTTTTCGATATTTTTTTTTGAAAAATGTGCAATATCCCGAGAACGGTTCATGTTAGCGTTATAAAATTTATGTCAATCGTTTTCTAATGACAAATTACATAAATGTCCATATGCGTGACTTTATTAGCGGTTTTAATTTTTTGACGATTTTTTCAAAATTTAGGGGTTTCTGAACTATCGATTGGGTATAAAAACAATAGACTTCCACTGTTTAGGGATTGTGATTTTTGTACCAAATTTCGTTCGAATCGACCCATTTGTTCGTCAGTTATAGTCTCCACAGACTCACTGACATACACACGCACACGTACTTTCACACACACATACTTTCACACACACACCCAGACATCACTTCAAAAACGTTTGATTCGTGATCAGGGATGCTTGAAACGTGCTCTCCCGTCGAAAACTCGAATTCGAATTTTCGACCCCGTCACAATACTTTCCTTATACATTATGTATATAAGGAAAATAATATGGGACAATTTCAAATATTCTAACACCTCAATCGCATCTGTTAAATATCCAGAAAAGAACTGGTCAATAAATCAATAGTCGATGTTTCTAGAAAAATAATTATGCTGAGCCTCTATTTTATTAAT
Source organism: Amaurobius ferox (assembly GCA_951213105.1). Lineage (NCBI taxonomy): Eukaryota > Metazoa > Arthropoda > Arachnida > Araneae > Amaurobiidae > Amaurobius > Amaurobius ferox. Next base: position 101,962,245 of record OX578154.1, read on the forward strand.
TATCTATCTCCTATCATAAAACTGAACATCATCCTTCTTCTATCATAAAACTAAAGTTCTTCTATCTTCATCATAAAACTAAACATCATCTATATTCTATCATAAAACTAAACATCATCTACATTCTATCATAAAGCTTAACATCATCTATCTTCTATCACAAAATAATCATCATTTATATTATATCATAAAAATAAACATCACCTATATTCTATCAAACACTAAACACATCCATGCTTTGTTCAATGAAGACAACAGTTACAGCAACAACAACTTTGATTATAGCATCATCTGAGTAACTCTAATTTACCTTAACATCCTCCGTCGACTTGTAAGTATAATCGTTTAACTTTTATCATCTAGATGTTTCATGTTAGCAATTTTCAGCCTCAAAGAATAAACTATCGGATTCTCAACTTGGAAGCTTACCTGGCGAACTTTGTGGATAAGATTTATATTGTCAAAATGAAGCAATTTACGACAACTGAGGCTGTAAGAATGTTGATCCCTACCGTATTTACGTTTTATCCTGTACTTCTAGAATAAAAATGCTTTCACGAAGATCAATGTTTATGCACATCTGTTCTTTCTCAGATATTTTCAAGATACGATTTGGGTGATGAAGTATTTGGAGTTTTCTCATATTCGTTTTTCTGCATTATTATACCGGGAGCAGTATAAGAACCCGGCTGGAGTTAGAAATCTATATAAATAAAAATGAAAATCTGTCTGTCTGTCTGTCTGTCTGTCTGTCTGTCTGTCTGTCTGTTTGTCACACCATCACGGGAGAACGGCTGAACCGAATTTGATGAAATTTTGTGGGTAGCCCAGAAATAGCCCCACTTAAAATTATATCCGTGTTTTGAGTTTCTACGACCAGTGGTTCTCGAGATATTAGTAAAAAACGAAATTTTCGTTTGTCTCATCATCACGGAAAAACGGCTGAGCCGAATTTAATGAAATTTGGTGAATAGCCTTGAAATATCCCCCCATAAATTTTGTCCAAGTTTCGAGTTTCTAAGACCTGGGGTTGTCGAGATATTAAGGAAAAACGGAACCTTTTCCTAGGAGTTCTACTCCCTAACTCCGTGGTTTATCCAAACGAAAAGCTTGAAAATCGTTTGAAAGTGAATTAAAATTTAATCTCTGAGTTTGATGGGAGATTTTTTGCGTTAATTAGTCACTTTCTGAAAACATGAATTGTTTGAAACATGATTTAAAGGGGAAATCTATCTCCATGGTTCATGGTTTATTTAAAACAAGCTTTTACGGAACAATGAGAAGTATAGAGAAATCAAAATCGTTATTTAATTTCGCAGTTTATGTTATAAGACATGACATATTTAACATGTTATAAGGTTCTACCTTATATCATGTTACTCAGAAACGCAATTAAATTAAATCTGTCTGTTAATTTTAATAATTATTTTTTCGATTTGAATAATAATTAAATGGATATAAAAATATATTTTAGAAAAGAACGATTTGATTTTTCTTATAGCATTTTTGACTGGATAATATCAATTACGGTCTTCAGGTTTAAAAATTATTATTATTTATATTTTCGGGGATTATTGATTCAAGGATTATTGATATTTTCAAGTTATTATGCAATTATTTTATTATGACTAAAATTGCTTAAACTCATATACTGTATGTTGTACGAATCTTCTACAAATACACATGTATATTTTTAATCTACGAGAATATTACAGGTATATTGACATATGTTTTGATATATATTGGCATATATTGGAATCAATTGCGACCTTCTGGTATAAAGAGTACGGATATTATTGATGTTTTCAATTTATTACGTCATCTCTTTTATTTTGGCAAATATTTTTGAGGCGCATATTGTAATACGGGTAATCTTCTACTAACACATTGGCATATTTTCTGATCTGCGACAATATAATTAGTACGGGGTTGCATATATTCATTCAATTCCTATTTTTTCTTCTGTAAATTTGCTTACAAAAGGGGGCAGGATGTTTTATTCTTCAGATCTGATCGTGAAGATAATTTTGCATAGTGAGAACATATATTCTTAAACTTCTTATTAGGAGCAATAAATTTAATATTTTAACATAATTTGCACGTGATTGCGAACTTTAAGTTTCTTTAAATTATACACTCCGTACGAATAACGGGTGTGCTGTTAGTGGTTAATAAATTTTAACATTTTGGGAGGATATATCATGTTGCTCGGCATCGCAATTAAATTAAATGTGTTTGTTAATGTTTTTATTATTTTTTTTCGATTTAAATAATAAATAAATGGATAAATGGATATAAAAGTATCTCTTATGAATGGACGGTTTGATTTTTCTTTTAATTATATAATTGCTGACTGCGTACATCAATTTCATTTATTTTGACAAAGAGTTTTCAAGCTTATATCGTATTTTGCTACTAAACTCATATATTGTGTTTAGCCAATAAATTCATATAGCCGATTGTTGAAACAGGAAAAGAGTAGAGCGAGTATATCTTCTAATACAATTGTAGTGTTTTCATTTAGTATATTGAAACGGGATAAGAATGTTTCATTCAGATCTGCAAATTCAAAGCTACGAATTTGGAGGGATATCGCTAATTTGACAACTTTTCTTAAACTTTGCCAAATTGACGAAAATGTCGCCAAATTGATATAAACGACACACAAACAGCTGCCCCGGGCCGTCCATACAGTTACCTTACACCTTTCTGGTAGGTCGGACGGTCTGGGTCTCAACAACAACAACACAAACAGCTGCCATAAACATTCGGGTTGGTCGTGTGGCTTGGGTCTTCTACATATCAATGAAATTTTTTTTTGTTTTGTTAGAAGAGAGTACTGAAATGATGTTTGGTTAGCATTTATCTGTCAGACCAACCATCCTACTTAGTAATACATTTAGCGAATTTTTAAAATGTCACCAAATTGATAAAAATGTTTTCAAATCTATAAAAATATCTTGAAATTGATAAAATTGCGCTACATAAATGATATTACTTGTTTTTTGTTAGGGGATAGTATTGTGATGATATTTCGTCAATTTGTCGCAAAGTGGAACTGTCAGTTCTACAGTCCCACTTGGCGATAAATTTGGCGATTTTTTAAAATGTCGCTAATTTGACGAAACTGTCGCCAAATGTTCCATAGAAATATAACTATTTAGACGATATTTTTTCTACCAATTTATTTGAAGCAAATGATATCATGTCGCTTAGCAACGGATTTAAATCCAATGTGTTTATGCGGCAGACGATTTTTATTAAATCCTTTCCGATTTGAATAATGAAGATATGTATATAAAATAAATTTCATTGCCATTTCATTTTGGACTGGATAATATCAATTATGCTCTTCAGGTTTAAACATTATTATTATTGATATTTTCCGGAATTATTGATTCAGGGATTATTGATATTTTTAAGTTATTACGCCATTGTTTTATTGCGGCAAAAATTGCTGACACACGCATATTGTACGTTGTACGAGTAATCTTCTAGGAATGCACGGGTATATCTTCTAACCTACGAGAATATAAGTAGTACAGGTATATTGGCATCTATTTTGACATATATTGGCATATATATTGGAATCAAGTACAGTCTTCTGGTATGAAGATTAAGGGGATTAATTATATATTCAATTTATTACGTCGTCTGTTGTATTTTACCAAAAAACATTTGTGACTCATATTGCAAAACGGGTAATCTTCTACTAATAATCGGACATTATAAGTAGTACGTGTATATCTTCCCATATTATTTTAGCACTTTAATTTTGACATATATTGGAATAAATGTCTGTCTTCAGATTTAAAGATTACGGGTTTATTGGTATTTTTAATTTATACATGTAATCTACTAATACAGGTTATATTTTCTAATATTCGCGTATATAATTAGTACGGGTCCCATACAATTTTAACGCTTTTATTTTGCATATATTGATTCAATTCCATATTTTTTTTATATTTGCTTACATAAGGGGTCCAAGATGTTTTATTCTTCAGATATGTCGATGAAGATAATTTTATATAGCGAGAACAGAGATTCTTAAACTTCTTTTTAGGAGCATTATATTAAATATTTTAACAGAATATTTTGATTAAACATGTCATTTAGTATACTATAAGAATTTGGGCATGATTATGAATTTCAAGTTTCTTTATATTATATACTCCGTACGAAGAACGGGTATGCTGCTAGTCTATATAAATAAAAATGAAAATCTGTCTGTCTGTCTGTCTGTCTGTCTGTCTGTCTGTCTGTCTGTCACACCATCACGGGAGAACGGCTGAACCGAATTTGATGAAATTTTGTGGGTAGCCCAGAAATAGCCCCACTTAAAATTATATCCGTGTTTTGAGTTTCTACGACCAGTGGTTCTCGAGATATTAGTAAAAAACGAAATTTTCGTTTGTCTCATCATCACGGAAAAACGGCTGAACCGAATTTAATGAAATTTGGTGAATAGCCTTGAAATATTCCCCCATAAATTTTGTCCAAGTTTCGAGTTTCTAAGACCTGGGGTTGTCGAGATATTAATGAAAAACGGAACTTTTTCCTAGGAGTTCTACTCCCTAACTCCGTGGTTTATCCAAACGAAAAGCTTGAAAATCGTTTGAAAGTGAATTAAAATTTAATCTCTGAGTTTGATCGGAGATTTTTTGCGTTAATTAGTCACTTTCTGAAAACATGAATTGTTTGAAACATGATTTAAAGAGGAAATCTATCTCCATGGTTCATGGTTTATTTAAAACAAGCTTTTACGGAACAATGAGAAGTATTGAGAAATCAAAATCGTTATTTAATTTCGCAGTTTATGTTATAAGACATGACATATTTAACATGTTATAAGATTCTATCTTATATCATGTTACTCAGAAACGCAATTAAATTGAATCTATCTGTTAATTTCAATAATTATTTTTTCGATTTGAGTAATAAATAAATGAATATAAAAATATATTTTAGAAAAGAACGATTTGATTTTTCTTATAGCATTTTTGACTGGATAATATCAATTACGGTCTTCAGGTTTAAAAATTATTATTATTGATATTTTCAAGTTATTATGCAATTATTTTATTATGACAAAAATTGTTTAAACTCATATATTGTGTGTTGTACGAGTAATCTTCTACAAATACACGTGTATATCTTTTTATCTACGAGAACATAAGTAGTACAGGTATATTGACATATGTTTTGATATATATTGGAATCAATTACGACCTTTTGGTATAAAGAGTACGGATATTATTGATGTTTTCAATTTATTACGTCATCTCTTTTATTTTGGCAAATATTTTTGAGACGCATATTGTAATACGGGTAATCTTCTACTAACACATTGGCATATTTTCTGATCTGCGACAATATAATTAGTACGGGGTTGCATATATTCATTCATTTCCTATTTTTTCTTCTGTAAATTTGCTTACAAAAGGGGGCAGGATGTTTTATTCTTCAGATCTGATCGTGAAGATAATTTTGCATAGTGAGAACATATATTCTTAAACTTCTCTTTAGGAGCAATAAATTTAATACTTTAACAGAATTTGCACATGATTGCGAACTATAAGTTTCTTTAAATTATACACTCCGTACGAATAACGGGTGTGCTGTTAGTGGTTCATAAATTTTAACATTTTAGGAGGATATATCATGTTGCTCGGCATCGCAATTAAATTAAATGTGTTTGTTAATGTTTTTATTATTTTTTTTCGATTTAAATAATAAATAAATGGATAAATGGATATAAAAGTATATCTTATGAATGGACGGTTTGATTTTTCTTTTAATTATATTAGTTTCTGACTGCGTGCATCAATTTCATTTATTTTGGCAAAGAGTTTTCAAGCTTATATCGTATTTAGCTACTAAACTCATATATTGTGTTTAGCCAATAAATTCATATAGCCGGTTGTTGAAACAGAAAAAGAGTAGAGCGGGTATATCTTCTAATACAATTGTAGTGTTTTCATTTAGTATATTGAAACGGGATAAGAATGTTTCATTCAGATCTGCAAATTCAAAGCTACGAATTTGGAGGGATATCGCTAATTTGACAACTTTTCTTAAACTTTGCCAAATTGACGGAAATGTCGCCAAATTGATATAAACGACACACAAACAGCTGCCATAAACCTTCGGGTTGGTCGTGTGGCTTGGGTCTTCTACATATCAATGAAATTTTTTTTTTGTTTTGTTAGAAGAGAGTACTGAAATGATCTTTGGTTAGCATTTATCTGTCAGACCAACCATCCTACTTAGTAATACATTTAGCGAATTTTTAAAATGTCACCAAATTGATAAAAATGTTTTCAAATCTATAAAAATATCTTGAATTTGATAAAATTGCGCTACATAAATGATATTAATTGTTTTTTGTTAGGGGATAGTATTGTGATGATATTTCGTCAATTTGTCGCAAAGTGGAACTGTCAGTTCTACAGTCCCACTTGGCAATAAATTTGGCGATTTTTTAAAATGTCGCTTATTTGACGAAACTGTCGCCAAATGTTTCATAGAAATATAACTATTTAGACGATATTTTTTCTACCAATTTATTTGAAGCAAATGATATCATGTCGCTTAGCAACGGATTTAAATCCAATGTGTTTATGCGGCAGACGATTTTTATTAAATCCTTTCCGATTTGAATAATGAAGATATGTATATAAAATAAATTTCATTACCATTTCATTTTGGACTGGATAATATCAATTATACTCTTCAGGTTTAAACATTATTATTATTGATATTTTCCGGAATTATTGATTCAGGGATTATTGATATTTTTAAGTTATTACGCCATTGTTTTATTGCGGCAAATATTGCTGACACACGCATATTGTACGTTGTACGAGTAATCTTCTAGGAATGCACGGGTATATCTTCTAACCTACGAGAATATAAGTAGTACAGGTATATTGGCATATATTTTGACATATATTGGCATATATATTGGAATCAAGTACAGTCTTCTGGTATGAAGATTAAGGGGATTAATTATATATTCAATTTATTACGTCGTCTGTTGTATTTTACCAAAAAACATTTGAGACTCATATTGCAAAACGGGTAATCTTCTACTAATAATCGGACATTATAAGTAGTACGTGTATATCTTCCAATATAATTTTAGCACTTTAATTTTGACATATATTGGAATAAATGACTGTCTTCAGATTTAAAGATTACGGGTTTATTGGTATTTTCCATTTATACATGTAATCTACTAATACAGGTTATATTTTCTAATATTCGCGTATATAATTAGTACGGGTCCCATACAATTTTAACGCTTTTATTTTGCATATATTGATTCAATTCCATATTTTTTTTTTATATTTGCTTACATAAGGGGTCCAAGATGTTTTATTCTTCAGATATGTCCATGAAGATAATTTTATATAGCGAGAACAGAGATTCTTAAACTTCTTTTTAGGAGCATTATATTAAATATTTTAACAGAATATTTTGATTAAACATGTCATTTAGTATACTATAAGAATTTGGGCATGATTATGAATTTCAAGTTTCTTTATATTATATACTCCGTACGAAGAACGGGTATGCTGCTAGTAATCTATATAAATTAAATTGAAAATCTGCCTGTCTGTCTGTCTGTTTGTCCCATCATCACGGGCGAACGGCTGAACCGAATTTGATGAAAATTTGTGGATCGCCTGGAAATAGTCTCTCTTAAAATTTAGTCTTTGTTTGGAGTTTCTACGATCAGTGGTTCTTGAGATATTAGTAAAAAACAAAATTTTCGTTTGACTCATCATCACAGAAGAACGGCTTACCAGGATTTCGTGAAATTTTGTGGATAGCCTTGAAATAACCCCCATAAATTTAGTCCAAGTTTCAAGTATCGAAGTCCAGGAGTTGTCGAGATATTAATGAAAAACGAAACTTTTTCCTAGGAGTTCTACTCTCTAACTCCGTGGTTCATCCAAACGAAAAGCTTGAAAATCGTTTGAAAGTTAATTAAAACCTTATTTCTGAGTTTGAGGGGAGATTTTTTGCGCTAATTAGTCAATTTCTGAAAACATGAATTGTTTGAAATATGATTTAAATGGGAAATCTATCTGCATGGTTTATTTTGCACAAGCTTTTACTGAACAATGAAAAGTATAAAGAAATCAAAATGGCTATTTTATTTCGCAGTTTATGAGGAAGATTCTATCTTATATCATGTTGCTCAGAAACGCAATTAAATTGAAATTAACTGTTAATTTTAATTATTATTTTTTCGATTTGAATAATAAATAAATGGATATAAAAATATATTGTAGAAAAGAACGATTTGATTCTTCTTATAGCATTTTTGATTGGATAATATCAATTACGGTCTTCAGGTTTAAACGTTATTATTATTGATATTTTCGGGGATTATTGATTCAAGAATTATTGATATTTTCAAGTTATTATGGAATTGTTTTATTATGACAAAAATTATTTAAACTCATATATTGTACGTTGTACGAGTAATCTTCTACAAATGCACGGGTATATCTTCTAATCTAACAGGTATATTGGTATAACAGGTAAATTGGCTTAACAGGTATTTTGGCATATATTTTGATATCGATTGGCATATATTGGAATCAATTACGACCTTCTGTTATAAAGAGTACCGAAATTATTGATATTTTCAATGTATGACGTCATTTCTTTTATTTTGGCAAATATTTTTGAAACTCATATTGTAATAAGGGTAATCTTCTACTAACACACTGGCATATTTTCTATTCTGTGATAATATAAGTAGTACGGGATTGCATATATTGATTCAATTCCTTTTTTTTTATTTTGTAAATTTGCTTACAAAGGGAGCCAGGATGTTTTATTCTTCAGATCTGCCCGTGAAGATAATTTTGCATAGTGAGAACAGATATTCTTAAACTTCTCATTAGGAGCATTAAATTTAATATTTTAACAGAATTTGCACATTATTGCGAACTATAAGTTTTTTTATATTATATACTCCGTACGAAGAACGGGTATGCTGCTAGTAAGGAGATAAAACTCATATGGGTGAAAACTTGAAAATATCATAATACTTTAGAGAATTTAATCCAGGTGTCGCTAGTTTTAGTAAAGCCCCATTAGTTCTTATTGCATACAACAGGAAGGCGTAGTGTTTAGTATATATAGTTTTGATTATTACTTTCCCTACAATACATGGTAATGTATAGGGAAATTATGGAAACGTGTCAAAAATCGCAACTCGAGTTTTCAACCAATCCACATTTTTAGAAACTCTAGAACTAGAGAAATCTATTTTTAGTGTGACGGTTTATGGGTCTGCCTGTGACTGTCCATGAAATGTATGTATATATTTTAACTCAAAAACTAGTGGACTAAATTTTATAAAAATTTGGTAGGTAAGTTACTTTTAGATTATCCTAGTGCTGATTTATTTTGGTACGATTACAGAAAAAGAACCGGCTTTTTGTATTCTTGCAAAATGACCCGCAAAAATAGTTAAAATCTGAAATTAAAGACTGCACGCCCACAAATGTATCAATTAAATGCTTGTTTTACTCGTAATTTTTGACGACAAAAATACTCCACTGCTCTAGGACTAACCGTTCTCGAGATATTTTAATTTTTTTTCTTTTTTTTTGTATTTTTGTCAGCATCGTTTCCGGCAGACTTCCATTCTCCAAATAAACATTAAAATTGAGTTGAAATCTCCAAACTTAATGTAATTTCAAATAATCACCAATGCTATTTTGTGTAATAATACTCACTTTAATGAACTGTGAAAGTAATAGAAGTAAATCAATTTTGAGTCTTTAGCGAATGTCATGTGCTGCCCGTATCAGATTTCTATTTATTAAACTTCCCTCATTGTAAGTAGAAGCAATAAGTATTTTTCCTGGTTGTAGAAGAGGATACATAGTATAGGGAGACGAAATTAAATTGAAAATTTGAATAAACTTGATTGCATAGCGATATCACTTACTGCTTGAGTTCCGATAATTTATGTTTCAACACCGATAATTTATCTATCTATATTAAAAAAAAGTATCTGACACAGCCCACTGCCGCGGCCGACGCTGTTTGCCATATTGGGCTGGTAAATGAGGGTTAAGAAAGACGGTACGCATTTGCGTATTACGCCTGCAAGTGTCCGCGAAGCGAGTTACGGCTGTTGGCGAGCGTACGGAACAAGGGACGGAGCCCCCTAGTGTCTAAAAAATTAATCGTTTAAATAAATAATTCTTAATGCAATACGAAAATTTCGTAACAGAAGTACATACAATGAGGTGGGACTTATATTATCTCAGCTACACCTAAATAACTGTTTCAAACGATTTTGGCATTTTTCCAACATGGAGTATAAAATTATTCCCTTTAATTGCATGGTCGTCCTAAGTCGTAGTTCTACGTAATAATGCGGATACAATTTAATAACATTATTGTCTGGATGATATAAGCAATAATACCTTTTTGTTATAGAACCCAACTGTAGGAGGCGTTTCCAGAGAAAAGATCACCTAGATAGAGCTTCCATGCATCGATTTTGAGATTATTGTGCTTTCGGCAAGGATAATCGATATGTGCAATGCTGCAACGTGCTGTGTGCCTAAATTATGGAAACTGTCAAATCAAGTCCTACCACAAATTCACTTTTAAATGTGTTCTACATTTTACTTTATATATACGAAGTTGCAACGTCCAAGTTCATACACCTATAGAAATATTTCCAAAGTTAGGTTTATGCTCTTATGGTAGATAGCAGCTCACATACACCAGGTGTTAGCATAGAATAACATGATATCTGAAAAGGCAGTAGGGCAAACTCGGTATCATTGAAATACAATTGAGTGCTTTTTTGGAAATATTAAATTGATATGAGCGGTATGGTCATTACTGGGTATTTAAAACCGAGTTTGTTATTTATAGCAATTGTTGTATGGTGACAAACTTTACCTTCACATTAATGACGATTGGTTTAAAATCTGTAAAATTTATTTTCTTTGGTAAACTTTAAGAACAAGAAGGAAAATATTCCAGTTCCTGCATCTATAATTTCTGTAAAGACCTTCATAGAGTATTTCCATATCAATATCAGACTAAACTCTTATTTTTATGCACTTTACTGACATTTAAGAGAAGCAATTCTTTTTTACACAACTTTCAAATAACGACAAAAAACCACTCAGCATCTCTGATTTTAGCATTACCACGATTTCTCTTAAAATTATTATCCATCTCTTGCATTTAATCCGAAAGAAGTTAACTTAAGTTTTATCACGCAAATAACAAATGCTATGGAATCGAAACTTGATCCCATTTGTAGTTTTGATATATGTTTCTTTCTTTTGACGACTTTAGCAACTTCGCCAGGTGTATAAAAATTCTAAAATCTGAAATACAGGAACAGGTTATAGGTAGACCATCAGGAATTGTATAATTTTTACTTTCCTTATATACAATAATGTATAAGGAAAGTATTGTGACGGGGTCGAAAATTCGAATTCGAATTTTCGACGGGAGAGCACGTATCAAGGATCCCTGATCACGAATCAAACATTTTTGAAGTGATGTCTGTGTGTGTGTGTGTGTGAAAGTATGTGTGTGTGTGTGTGTGTGTGTGTGTGAAAATGTGTGTGTGTGTGTGTGTCAGTGAGTTTATGGAGACGATAACTGACGAACGAATGGACCGATTCCAACGAAATTTGGTACAAAAATTTCAATCTGTAAACACTGGAAACCTATTGTTTTCATACGCAATCGAATGTACAGAACCCCCTTAAATTTTCGAGTGGAATTTTGAAAAAATCATCAAAAAATCAAAACTTCTAATAAAGTTACACAAATAGACATTTCTTATGTAATTTTTCATTAGAAAACGATTGCCATAAGTTTTAGAACGCTAACATGAACTGTTCTCGAGATATTGCACATTTTTAAAAAAAAATTATCAAAAAATTATATAAAATAAAAAAAAAATATTTCCTATTGAGAAACATGTTCACTTTCCATATTTAATGCCAAGCGATAAATTGGGTGACATCATTCTCGTGGATCTAGCTCGTTCCATTCATGAAAAAAGATACTTTGAGAAATAATTTTGTATTTGAACGCCAATAGTCATTTATCAGCTGTAAGAATAACTTATTTCTCCGCCCATAACGCTTGGCGATATTTTGGCGACGAATTTGTTGGAATGTCGCCAACAGGGCGACTTTTTTAAATGTTGCTAAATTAACGAAAAACTCGCCAAATGGGTAAAAAGTAACGTTAAATCAACGAGAATGAAGACTCATTGACGAAAATTCAATATCTTGGAAAGAACATAAATATCTACTATAAAAAAAATATATTTTTATTTTTCTTATATACATAATGTATAAGGAAAGTATTGTGAAGGGGTCGAACATTCGAATTCGAGTTTTCGACGGAAGAGCATGTTTCAGGCATCCCTGATCACGAATCAAACGTTTTTGAAGTGTTGTCTGTGTGTGTGTGTGTGTGTGTGTCAGTGAGCCTTTGGAGACGATAACTGACGAATAAATGGACCGATTTGAACACAATTTGGTACAAAAATCACAATCCGTGAATACTGGAAGCCTATTGTTTTTATATGCAATCGATTGTTCAGGACCCCCCTAAATTTTCGAGTGAAATTTTGAAAAAATCGTCAAAAAATCAAAACCGCTAATAAAGTTACGCAAATAGGCATTTCTTGTGTAATTTTTCATTAGAAAACGATTGACATAAATTTTAGAACGCTAACGTGAACCGTTCTCGAGATATTGCACATTTTTCAAAAAAATTATCAAAAAGTCATCTGAAATAAAAAAAAATATTTCCTATTGAAAAACATGTTCACTTTTCATATGTAATACCATGTGATAAATTGGGTGACATCATTCTCGTGAATCTAGTTCTTTCCATTCATGAAAAAATATACTTTGAGTAATACTTTTGTATTTGAACGCCAATACTCATTTATCTGCTCTAAGAATAACTTATTTCTCCGTTTATAACGCTTGGCGAGATTTTGGCGACGAATTTGGCGGAATGTTGCCAACTTGGCGGCTTTTTTAAATGCTGCCAAATTAACGAAAATCTCGCCAAATGGATAAATATAACCCAAAATCGATGAAAATGACGACTCATTGTCGAAAATTCAATATCTTGGTAAGAATATAAGTATCAACTGTAAGAAAAACCTATTTTTTTCACTGTAAAAGTAGTAAATTCATTGCATTATATAAGGAAAGTCATGTGTTGCCCACATCAGATTTTTTTTACTGTAAAAGTAGTAAATTCATTGCATTATAATATAAGGAAAGTCATGTGCTGCCCACATCAGATTTTTTGATAGTATAGAAGAAAAATCAAATTTTTAGGTATGACTATAGTAGTCATTTTCTCATCTTTTATCATTCCTCTATGCATATGAGACTGATACATTTATACTGATTTGGTTTATTGATTCATTGGTTTATTGATTTTCAAGCTGAACAGGTTTAAGAAAGATCTTTGATTTTTCGGACTTTTACTTTCCTTATATACATATAATGTATAAGGAAAGTATGGTGATGGGGGTATCGACCGGAAAGCACGTTTCAAGCATCTCTGATTACGAATCAAACATTTTTGAGGTGATGTCTGTGTGTGTGTGTGAGACTGTGGAGACGATATCTCACGAACGAATAGAGCGGTTCGAATGAAATTTTGTACAAAAATTACAATTCATGAATACTGGAAGCATATTTTTTGTAAATGCAATCGAATGTTTAGAACCCCCCCCCAAATTTTCGAGTGCAATTTTGAAAAAATCATCAAAAAATCAAAACCTTTAATAAATTTAAGCAAATATACATTTCTTATGTAATTTTTCCTTAGAAAACGATTGATATAAACTCTAGAACGCTAGCATGAACCGTTCTCGAGCTATTGCACATTTTTCAAATAAATTTACCAAACATCCTATAAATTAAAAAAAATATTAACTGTTGGGAAACATGTTCACTTTTCGTATGTAATATCATGCGATCAATTGGGTGACATCATTCTCGTGGATGTAGCTCGTTCTATTCATGAGAAAAGATAGATTGAGCAATAGTTTTGTATTTGAACGCCAATAGTCATTTATCTACTATAAGAATAACTTATTTCTCCGTCCATAACGCTTGGCGAGATTTTGGAGACAAATTTGGCGAAATGTCGCCAACTTGTCGACTTTTTTAAATGTTGCCAAATTAACGAAAATATCTCCAAATAGATAAAAATGACGCTAAATCAATGAAAATGACGACACATTGACGAAAATTCAATTTCTTGGAAATAATATGGATATCTACTATATGAATAACCTATTCTTTTCTTTTGCTGTAAAAGTAGTAAATTTATCGCTTTATATAAGGAAAGTCATGTGCTGCCCAAATAATATTTTTTTTTGTTTTCAAATATTTTCGATTCTTGTTAGCCCTTTCGGGAAAAAGAAATGCTGTTCAAATTTTACAAAAGTATACCAAAATCAAATTCGAAACAGGATACCGCATTAGTGACTTAACCTATGAAATGTTATTGACATTTTGTTGAATAGCTTTAGAGATAGCGAATACCGCTAGAAAATTAGACACACACAGCATCAAACCGGAACATGATGCAATATTAGTGACTTTACCTAAGAAATGCTATGACACTTTACTGAATAGCTGGAGGATAGCAGCAGCTACAGATAGCCGATACCGCTAGAAACAGAGACACACACTTACACATAAACGAACACATGGGTAAAAAATATGATGTGGACAACACATGACTTTCCTTATATAATGCAATGAATTTACTATCTTACAGTAAAAAAAGAGGTTTTTATTATAGTATATACTTATAATATTTCCAAAATACTGAATTTTCGACGATTTGTCGACATTTTCATTGATTTAGCGTCATGTGTATCCATTTGGCGAGAGTTTCTTTAATTTGGCAACATATAAAAAAGTCGCCAAGTTGGCGACATTCCACCAAATTCGTCGTCAAAATCTCTCGAAGCGTTATGGACGGAGAAATAAGTTATTCTTATAGCAAATAAATGACTATTGGCGTTCAAATACACAAGTATTACTCAAAGTATATTTTCTCATGAATGGAACGAGCTATATCCACAAGAATGATGTCACCCAATTTATCGCATGATATTCCATATGAAAAATGAACATGTTTCTCAACAGTTAATATATTTTTTTTTATTTATGGGATATTTTGATGCATTTGCTTAAAAAATGTACAATATCTCGAGAATGGTTCATGCTAGCGTTCTAAAATTTATGTCAATCATTTTCTAAGGAAAAATTATCTAAGAAATGTCTGTATCGGTAACTTTATTAAAGGTTTTGATTATTGAATGATTTTTTTAAAATTTCGCGGGAAAATTTAGGTGGGTTCTGAACATTCAATTACGTTAAAAAAACAATAGGCTTTCAGTATTCGCGGATTGTGATTTTTGTACTAAATTTCATTCAAATCGCTCCATTCGTTCGTGAGATATCGTTTCCACACACACACTTTCACACACAAACACACACACACACACACACACAGAGACATCACTTCAAAGATATTTGATTCGTGATCAGGGATGCTTGAAACGTGCTCTCCCGTTGAGAACTCGAATTCGAATTTTCGACCCCGTCACAATACTTTCCTTATACGTCATGTGTATAAGGAAAGTAATAAAATCAGTTGATTCGTATTCTTGAGCACTCAAAACGAATACATACGCCGAAAACGTCAATTATAATTCTCGATTCTATTCTTCCCTGTAATTTATGCTATATTATAAAGAAATTAAGTAGTTTTCAAGTATAATAAATTACTGCAGTACTGCGATAATTTGAAAAATATCACTGCTGAATGTATCACACTTTAGAGATGTTTAAATAAAATCGCATTTCAGTTAGAAAGTGCTTCATAATCAAAGCTTTATGCGAGCTTGATTATTCTTGTTAAGTATTTAATCTTGCCGGGCAAACCACATAAAATTTAAGAGATCAGTCTTTAACGTACTATTCGATTATTTTAAACTCCAATTTTGAACCTATGTTGGCATCAGGGAACTGGAAGGGGAAAATAAAATAAGCACACGAGAAATAAAAAAAAATGATTTTAAAAATACCGCGCTTGATTTCTTGTGTTTACCACAGAAGACAATTTATGGTGAGCGATAAAATGAATGTTAGAGCATCTCTGTTTTATCGTAGTCTTTAAATTGCTTTTAACCGTTTGCTAAATTCGTCTTGGCCAAGAGTATTTTTCAATTATTTACATCTAAGTATTTCTTAGTATTTTAAGCATTTATATTTTCCAGTATTTTGAGCATGCTCTTCATTTCGATCTAGTTCACTTAACATTCCATGCTTCAAAACTTCCTAATATTAGAATAAATTCCTTATTACTTTCCTTATATACATAACGTATAAGGAAAGTATTGTGACGGGGTCGAAAATTCGAATTCGAGTTTTCGACGGGAGAGCACGTTCAAGAATCCCTGATCACGAATCAAACATTTTTGAAGTGATGTCTGTGTGTGTGTGTGTGTGTGTGTGGAGACGAAACTGACGAACGAATGGACCGATTCGAATGAAAATTGGTACAAATATCACAATCCGTGAATGCTGGAAGCCTATTGTTTTTAAACGTAATCGAATGTTCAGAACCTCCTTAAATTTGCGATTGAAATATTGAAAAAATCATCAAAGAATCAAAACCTTTAATAAAGTTACGCAAATAGACGTTTCTTATGTAGTATTTCCTTAGAAAACGATTGACATAAATTTTGAAACGCTAGCATGAACCGTTCTCGAAATATTGCACATTTTTCAAACAAATTTAGCAAAAAATCCCATAAATTAAAAAAAGCATTAACTGTTAAGAAACATGTTCACTTTTCATATGTAATATCATACGATAACTTTGGTGACATCATTCTCGTGGATCTAACTCGTTCCATTCATGAGAAAAGATAATTTGAGTAATACTTTTGTATTTGAACGCCAATAGTATTTTATGTGCTATAAGAATAACTTATTTCTCCATCCATAACGCTTGGCGAGATTTTGGCGACGAATTTGGCGGCATGTTGCCAACTTGGCGACTTTTTCTAAATGTTGCCAAATTAACAAAAATCTCGCCAAATGGTTAAAAATGACGCTAAATCATTGAAAATGACGACTAATCGACAATATCTTGGAAAGAATATATGTATCTACTATGAGAGAAACTTATTTTTTTACTGTAAAAGTAGTAAATTCATTGCATTATATAAGGAAAATCATGTGTTGCCCACATCAGATTTTTTATATTCTAATGAAACAATACAATACAATATATATATATATATATATATTACGCATATATATATATATATATATATATATATATATATATATATATGCGTGTGTGTGTGTGTGTTGTTGTTGAGACCCAGACCGTCCGACCTACCAGAAAGGTGTAAGGTAACTGTTTGGACGGCCGGGAAGTGCCACCCAATTTAGACCGGAACCCAGTGGGGGAGGCATCCACAGGGACCGTACCCTCCTTCCCCTACCACCAACCTCTCGGAAGGACTTACGGACCCACATGTTTAACGTGATCGTACTCCGCATGAACACGGCGGCAGTTGTGGCAGCGTGCAAATCCAGCGCGCAAACCACCGAGCTACAGCGCCCGAAATGTGCCAACAGCACGCGGTGTTCCCAGGTGGTCACCCACCCAAGTACTAACCGCGCCCGATGCTGCCTGATTTCGGTGATCTAACGAGAACCGGTGTTTTCAGCACGGTACGGCCGTTGGCCCGATGTGTGTGTGTGTGTGTGTGATACTAGAACTAATTACTCAGCGTGGAAAGTGAACTAAAAAAGCGCCCGCTACTTAAATTATACAGACATAGAAAATATACTTTAATTTCTGAAACGACTGATTTAAACAAAAATAATTCCCTCGTCGCGATTCAATCATGCAAATTTGCATGATTACGTAATCATGCCAAATTAACAATGACTATATAAAAGCGACAATATTCTCCAAAGTAACTTATAACACCCCGGTTATGACGTCATGAAGGCAGAAGACATTTCTCGCTGGCGATCAAATCAAAATCGCAGCTTTTATACACCCACATAAAAATTAATAGAAAATTCTGAAATTGGGTAATTATTTACTTTTATTAGAACACGAAATTAATACTCCAGGTTCACGCTAAAAATTAGAATTGTGTGAATCTCCGTTTTGCTAATGCACGAATATAAGAACGGAATTTCCCAAAATAAGCTTATTTCCATAGATTTGCGCTTCAACATAAAATAACTAAAATGCTAATTCGAATGATAAAATCGCTCCAAGATGACTTTGGATTTGACTTTAACTTTCACTGTTACATAATTTTTTTGCTGCGGATCACTTATATTTTTTGCTAAACTGTCAAAGCACTAATAAATCAACGAACATTTTTACTTATAACATACTCTAAAATAATTAAATATTTGAAAACAGCTATTATATATGCTGATATTAACATATGATTCACCTTTGTACAAAATTTAAAATACTTAAGTAAAAGTGGATCTCCGGATTCATTAACAATTAGGACCTTTTTGTCTATAATATCCTAATAAATAATAACTATTTGAAAACAGCAATTAACTATGTTGATTTAATGATTTAATCATATATCTAAATTTACATCAAATTTTAAATCCCTAACTCAATAAACCTAGAGTTTCAAGGTCACCTGATAATTTGAACAATTTTGTCAGTATCATCAGACACTAAAATGCATTTTTTTTGTTTTTGTTTTACGTGAACTGTAAACTGCCAGCAAAGTTTTGTTTAAGCTGTGCGTATTAATTTTTTACGCTCTATGACATCTGAAACTATATTTTGTACATGTAAAGAACTTTTATTTCTTCCAGACATTTCCTAGAACAATTATATCGGCTTCTAAAGCTTCTTATTTGTGGATTCAGTCAGCATACCATATTTGGTTGAGGTTGCATGAACGTCCTGGAAATGCACAACTGGAATGCCAGACATATGGTCAGGGAGGATGGTATAGTGTAGCTTAACGTTATAACATAAATCATACTTAAAATTCAATGATCATTGAATAAGGATATTAACTTGGAAATATGCAGTCATGTTGTCCATGTGACATGTCATCCGTTGAGGAATTTGTAAAAGAAACTGATCTATTTTACTGTCATGCTTTGGATACAAAATGAACATGATTGAGTATTTGAAAGTTTACGCTTCCGTTGCACATGTCGATATGGAGTTTTGCCCTCCCGCTGCGAATGACAGTATGGATGTACGAATTTTGCGCTTTTTAAGAGTTCTTCGACAGGGAATACGGATGTCTGAAATGACAGCAGGAAAACTCGCTATGTACCATAATTTTGCAAACTACATAATGCCGACGAACAAGGAATCATGTGAAACTAGAATATAGACTCTATTTCATGTCTGTGTATGGGGGGGGATCTGCATTGCGTCACTCACTGCTACGGAACACATTCCCACTACTACGAAAAACATTCCCACTACTACGAAAAACATTCCCACTACTCCGAAAAACATTCCCACTGCTACGAAAAATATTCAGAGCCCAAAGAATTATTTTAGCCCAACGGTCATAATACGGATCTAGGATGCTCTAGTTTCTGAGTTCGAATCTATCCCCCCCCCCCCCCATCAGGGATCGGCGGCTCCCTCAATTGGCCCACCGTGTCCACAAGATGAAATTCGGCCCAGCTTCTCACCCGCAGATATCCTATCTACGTTCTCACAAGGAAGGGGAGAGTGTGGGAGGCTGCATTGCATCACTCAATGCTACATTCCCGATTATTCCTTGGGGCCTAAAGATTTATTTTGGCTCAGCTGCCATAATGCGGGTCTACGCTGCAGTAGGTTCGGAGTTCGAAAATATCCTCCATCACTGTGGATCGGTGAAGTGGCCGAATAGACCCCCTATAGAAGAGGCCGAATTACTGCCCCCCTCTGCACCTCGAAACGTATGAGCTGTAGGCTCAAGTCTGGCCTTCGAATTGCCGTATCTCAACTTTTGTGGAAAGTTCTTCCCTAGTAGAGTAGCCCACACAAAGAAATATCGTATGTGCAGTGCAGTGCAGTACGTGGGCTCGCGCTCGTGGATACATAACGGTTTCTTTTATCGTATTTTTGAATGTATAATATCTTAGTTCATGATTTAATAAACATTTTGATCTGCATACCTTCGACTACATACCTTATAACATTGGATTACTAATTACCTTATTATCCTAATGTTAGATACTGGAAATGCTATTTAGAAGTAAGTGCTTACCATTTTTTGCTTATTATCATGTCATTTAAAATTACTTAGAATTTTAAATATATGGCAATCAAATTATTGCTATTCAATTAAAGCTAACTGGATTCTAAATTGTTTTGTTGCTAATTATAACGTCAACAAACCTTTTTCTTAGAGTTTTCTTAGTTTGTTTTAAAATTTTATTGTTGTCATATTAATTAAGAAAACTGCCTAGGCACTTGAAAAATTAAGCTTTGTTAAGTAATTGTGAAGTATTTAAAACCATTCAATGTTTAAAATGTATATTTTATCAAGTTAGCTTGTGTCATTTACCTAGTGCACTTAATATGTTGTCATAAATTATTCAGTTTCCTGCAAATATTTTAAAATTACTTTAATAATGATGTTAGTTGTGTGATATTTTATAATAGACTAGCAGTATGTCCGTTCTTCGTACTGACTATATAATACAAGATACTTAAAATTCAGAATTTGATGTGAAGTTTTAATATTTGGAGTCTCTATTTTTGAAATTTTATAATAATTCTAATGAAAAGAAAATAGGTGAGCTCTACCGTGCTGAGATAATAAACAGACAGATAGATGTACAACATATAATTTTATGTATACTGTTAATAGCATATATACCCGACATTGCCCATGATTTAAAATATGTGCAAATTCCTGCAGTATTCTAAATGGCATTCTTACTCAAAACATTATATTAAAATATTTCATTTAATTCTCCCTTCACTTAATTCTTCTAAATTTGATTCTCCTTTCTGTGTTTTCTATACAAAATTATCTTCAAGCAGATCTTAAGAATAAAACATCCTCGTTTGAAAACAAATTATAAAATATATATGAAATTGGATCAATATAAACTAAAATGAAAGCGCTAAAATGGTATAAAAATGGTTATAAAATTTTCTTTTATATCGATTTCTTTATTATTTAAATCTTAAAAAATTTAATAATCATCTGCCTAATAAACACATTTGATTTAATTGCGTTGCTAAGCATCATGATATAATTTTCTTAGTAAATTTGCGGAAAATATATCATCTGCATAATTTTATTTTTATGGAAGGTTTAATTGTGGGATTATTATTCATATCTCGACAATCCCTGGTCCTAGAAACTCGAAACATGGACTAAATTTTAAGTAGGGCTATTTTAAGGTTACGCACAGAATTTTCATGAAATTCGATGCAGCAGTTCTATCGTGATGATGAGATAGATAAACACACAGACAGATAGATGTATTTTCAATTTTATTTATATAGATAAAAAAATGTCATTCTATTTTCAAGATATTGTCAATAGTAAGAAATTGTAGCAATAAAAATGCTACACTAAAGATATGAAAGTAAAATAATGTAAAATGTAATATTTCAAACATCAAATAACATATTTTTAAACGTTTGATAAGTAAGTAATTGCATATAAAAGATTTAGTATCTTAATATATTGCATGTATATTTTTTATCATTTGTTATGGCATGCTGAAATTTTAAAAGAATAGGTTAAGAAGTCATTTGTGTTTAGGTTGTGCACACTTATTTTTTATGTAGCGAGTTATTATGTTATTGAAAATTGTAAAAATAACTTGGAAAAAAGCAAAGTAACTAACTTACAATTTCAAGTTACCATTGTATATTTCATTATATTATAGTTAATGTTATTTTAATAATACAAAGCTAATTTAATCTTTCTTACATTTTCACTTCAATGGAATTGTAAATGAAATATTGATACCAAAAAGTTCTATTATACAGCTTTATTAAATTTTCAAAGCCCCTGTGGTATTTCAAACTGTACAATTAAGCAAAATTGTTTACAATTTGTTAATGTGTAGTAGTAAAAAAAGGAATATAAGATGTGCTATATTAGAAAACCTGAACTTCTATAAATTGTAGTGCATAGGTTAATGAATGACATTCAACTAGTATTTCATCTTAATTCTAAATAATTTTACAATTTATAACAACAAAAAATTAATAAAATAAAATGAAATGAAAATAAATAAACACGTAAGCATATTAAAAGTTAAATTCTGAGTTTATTTTTAATGATTGTCTTATGATATTTAAAGATATAGTATTCAGCAATCATTTTAGTTTCTACATACTTTATCTGTAAGTACGCATACTTTATCTGAATGTACTGAATAATTATTAAAATAATATGCCTGATTAAGCAATAAATACACAGGGTCCTTTTTCAAACTTTTATTAAAACACTAACTGAATGGAATCCTTTCATCTTTGCTCCCACAGTGAATTTGAGTCATTATAAATATTTTATTTAAGGAAATGTACAGCAATATTAATATTTTAAATCACCCATTTAATGAACATTATCGAAAATACTTCCAAATTTCATGAATAGTATTTGATTTACTGATACATTATGATTTCTTTACATCGAACATATAGTTAAAAGGGAAGCAAATAGCAAAAGCTCCGACCGCGATATGGAAGACCTACTCGCAGTGGACCTACAAGCCAAGACGTCAAAAGTTAGTGCTCCGGCCTCTGCTTTCGGAGGTGACGATTGGTGGCCCTCCGCAGTTGTATGTGTGTGGGGGGGGGCTGCATTGCGTCACTCACTGCTACGAAAGACAGTCCCGAATATTCTTTCGGGCCCGAAGTATTCTTTTGGCCTAACGGCATGATGCAGATTCAGCAAACTAAAGGTTCCGAGTTCGAAGCGTCACTGTTATGTACGACATTGTTTAGCTGAACATCAATGTATACGAACCAGGAAGCATGTGAAACTAGAATATAGGCTCTACATTCTCTCTTATGTATCTCTCCTTATTAGTTTCTTTTCTATTTAGGTATTTAGAGTTTTAAATTAATTTGAGCGCAAGACGTAACATAGCTTGAACCGGGCATAAAATTCTGACTTGTGGATTGCATTCAGACTTGTTGATAGCTTCAATGCTATGTAAGGCATTACTTAGCTGAACATCAATGTTGACAAACAAGGAAGCATGTGAAAATAGAAATCAGATTCTACTTTCATGCATGTATCTCTTCTTATTAGTTTCTTTTGTATTCAGGTATCTATATTAAATTAATTGGAGCGCAAAATTATATAGCTTGAACCGGGCATCAAATCCTGACTTATGGATTGCATTCAGACGTGTTGAAGGCTTCACTATGTAAGACATTACCTACCTGAATCTCAGTGTAGACGAACTTGGAATGAAACTAGAATATAGAATCTGCTTTCATGCATGTATATCTTTTTATTAGTTTCTTTATCCAGTTAGGCATTGAAAGTATTAAATTTATTTCAGCTCAAAACAGCACATATCTTGCACCCGGCATCAAATTCTGACTTGTGGATTGCTTCAATGCTATGTAAGGCATTACTTAAATTACACGAATTTTGCTTCAGAAAGGAAGACAGAAATGTCCATATCAACATTTATATTTATTTGAAAACATGAATTTTTAAATCCTATAAAGAAATCCCCTTAGAATGGAAAATTTATTTAAATCAATTTCATTTCTAGTGCTTTTTAAGTATATAAATCAACCGGATTTAACTCCTAAATTTCTGGTGCTGAGTTCTCAGTTGAGATTGGGAAATGCAAAAGAGAAACACAGGCAAAGACATGATTTTTGTTTTAAACAGCACTAAAAAATCTTGCGTTTACTATTGTAGAAAATTTATGAGAAGCGTTATCAATAAAATGGTTATATTTCAATTTAATAGTACTTCTTTTATGCTGCTTTTCCCATTATGCAAATGGAGCCAAGAGCATATCTAGGATAAAATATATTTTTACTTATTTACTTTATACTTGTTCATAACAACTATATATATATACATAAACAATATTCAAATAATGCATAGCGAGCATTTGTTTTCATACAAGAAGAAAACACCTTTACATGCAGCCATGCTTATTACGTGAATGTAAGGTTGCTATATTTTGAATTTTGGTTGTCAGAGAGTTCAGATTTGGCGATTTATCGCCAACTTCTTCACTTTCCGAATGTACTAGACTTTCTCAAAATACTAGAAATTTCTCAAAATAACGAATTTTCTGAGAGATACGAGGTTACTGAAAGTTTCTACGAAGAGTAATAAAAAGTGTCACCGCTCACTTGGGAATCAAATAACATGAAACGAGCTAAATTGAATTGCGAGATATGTCAGTGTTTTGAGAATAAAACTGGCTATTTTTGTGAATTAGCTGAGCTTTCAATTTGTTACTTTCCTTATATACGTAATGTATAAGGAAAGTATTGTGACGGGGTCGAAAATTCGAATTCGAGTTTTCGACGGGAGAGCACGTTTCGAGCATCCCTGATCACGATTCAAACATTTTTGAAGTGATGTCTGTGTGTGTGTGTGTGTGTGTGTGTGTGAAAGTATGTGTGTGTGTGTGTGTCAGTGAGTCTGTGGAGACGATAACTGACGAACGAATGGACCGATTCGAACCAAATTTGATACAAAAATCACAATCCGTAAACACTGGAAGCCTATTGTTTTTATACGCAATCGAATGTTCAGAACCCCCCTAAATTTTCGAATGAAATTTTGAAAAAATCGTCAAAAAATCAAAACCACTAATAAGGTTACGCAAATAGACATTTCGTACGTAATTTTTAATTAGAAAACGATTGACATAAATTTTAGAACGCTAACATGAACCGTTCTCGAGGTATTGCACATTTTTCAATAAACTTATCAAAAAGTCATATAAAATAAAAAAAAATGTTTCCTATTGAGAAACATGTTCACTTTTCATATGTAATACCATGCGATAAATTGGGTGACATTCTCGTGAATCTAGCTCGTTCCATTCATGAAAAAAGATAGTTTGAGTAATACATTTGTATTTGAACGCCAATAGTCATTTATCTACTGTAAGAATAACTTATTTCTTCATCCATACCGCTTGGCGAGATTTTGGCGACGAATTTGGCAGAATCTCGCCAACTTGACGACTTTTTGAAATGTTGCCAAATTAGTGAAAATCTCGCCAAATGGATAAAAAGGACGCTAAATCAATGAAAATGACGACCAATTATCAAAAATTCAATATCTTGGAAGGAATATTAGTATCTACTATTAGAAAAACCTATTTTTTTACTGTAAAAGCAGTAATTTCATTACATTATATAAGGAAAGTCATGTGTTGCCCACATCAGATTTTTTTTATTGTATCTGACAGTAATGATTCTGTAAGTTAGTTATCGAACTATTAGCTGCATATTGCTCCCGTTTACACTTATGAGAGTTTTTTAATAAAAGTGTTAATTATCTAGAAATCAGGACTCACTTTTGTATCCTGTGAGTAAATCTACGATTTCATATGATACGTCGTAACAGTTTATATATATATATATATATATATATATATATATATACAGGGTGTCCCAAAAACATTGACCTTGGCTTTTACTCCTTGAATATTGATCTTAGACATATATAATAAATTACAAAGTTGAGCAAGAGATTAAAATTTTCAAGAGAATTTAATTTTAAGAAACACAGAATTTAAATTTTTATACTGCCCCCGTACAAAAACATTTCCAATGAGTAAAATATGCCCTATACACTAATAAGATGGTGTACAAAATTTCGGCATTTTATTATAAAAAATCCCAGAGATATGAAAAGACAAAAATGCTCACTTAAACCACTTTTCGATGCATCAACTAGGGTTCTCAGAGGGGAAAAATCATGTCGGCAGATCGCATTTCTGCGGACATACGCAAATTACGAAAGAAAACGATGATTACATAAATAAATAATAATGTTGCTAATTATTGGTACAGAAGTATCTACATTGTGTAGAAATAATAACTTTACACAAAGATGACAAAGTTTGTTCAAAATGTTTACCATCTATGCCAAAGATTCATTAAAGATCAGAGGTAGATATTATTTGCCTATGATGCATTTCTGCGTTGCATCATTTGCACTATTGCTGTAAACATTTACATTTTAATTTGTGATTAATCCCTCTTCAACTTTGTTTAAAAATATCTCTGGGTCTTTTTACGATAAAATGCTGAAATTTTGTACATCACCTTATTTGTTTATGGGACACATTTTACTCATTGGAAATGTTTTTGTACGGGGGCCGTATAAAAATATAAATTTTGTATTTCTTCAAATTTAATCCCCTGAAAATGTTTAGCGATTTCATAAAATTCGGTATCTTTTTTACGCAACTTTGTTATTTATTATATATGTCTAAGATCTATATTTAAGGAATAAATGCCGAACTCGGTGTTTTTGGGACACCTTGTATATGTATATATGTCTGTGTATATATATTTGTATATTTATTTACTTGTTTGTAAGTTCTATATTCAAATCAATATTTTTTACCATTTTTACTTTCCTTATATACATAATGTATAAGGAAAGTATTGTGACGGGGTCTAAAATTCGAATTCGAGTTTTCGTCGGGAGAGCACGTTTCAAGCATCCCTGATCTTGAATCAAACACTTTTGAAGTGATGTCTGTGTGTGTTTGTGTGTGTGTGTCAGTGAGCCTAAGGAGACGATAACTGACGAACGAATGGACCGATTCGAACGAAATTTGGTATAAAAAGCACAATCCGTAAACACTGGAAGCCTATTGTTTTTATACGCAATCGAATGTTCAGAACCCCTCTAAATTTCCAAGTGAAATTTTGAAAAAAACGTCAAAAAATCAAAATCGCTCATAAAGTTAGGCAAATGGACATTTCTTATGTAATTTTTCATTAGAAAACGATTGACATAAATTTTAAAACGCTAACATGAACCGTTCTCGAGAAATTGCACATTTTTCAAAAAAATTATCAAAAAGTTATATAAAATTAAAAAAAATATTTCCTATTGAGAAACATGTTCACTTTTTATATGTAATACCATGCTATAAATTTGGTGACATCATTCTCGTGGATGTTGCTCGTTCCATTCATGAAAAAAGATACTTTGAATAATACTTTTGTATTTGAACACCAATACTCATTTATCTGCTGGAAGAATAACTAATTTCTCCATCCATAACGCTTGGCGAGATTTTGGCGACGAATTTGGCGGAATGTCGCCAACTTCGCGACATTTTTAATTGCTGTGTATCATGTTGCAATAAACATCACTTATTGTTCGTTGCTGTCTCTCTCTATTTGCCGAATTTTATCATTTTCTGCCCACTTCTTCTTAGTGTCTCATTTTCACTGCCATGTAGTGTGTTTCTGAAAACCTATTATAAAATTCATTCTGTGGTTATACTTAAAACAATAAATGCACCATGATTTTTACATTTACAGATTGTCACTTTTAAGTTCTTGTACAGTTTGTATTTTTACTTTCCAAATACTATTGTACAGGATTCCTGGAAAAGTTCTTCATCACAATAACTTTGGAAGGAAAGATTTATGAGTGTATACGCTAAATTTATCACTATAAAGTATCCATATCCGATCAAATATAACAAATATGGTCACTAAGTGAAATTCAGCGATAACCCAATTACACAATTTGATAACTATATAATTAGTAGAAATCGACAAAAAGAGAACGCGTATACTAATGGCAATGAACACCTCTCAAAAATTTCCATCAATAGAGCTTCTACCTCGGTGACGCCTGCAATACTTGTCAAAGTACGTGGTCCCATGTTTTTTGAAATAAAAATGTACACTGTCGATGACTGGAGGATTTTAAACAGGATGTATACTGTGTTTCTCTTCATGCACGTGTTGTTTATTGTACCATTCCTGAATAGAACATCAGTTGGCCCATAATCTTATTGTGGGTGGGACAACCCAGTGGTTAGCTCGCGAGACTTGCAGTCGGACGATCCGGGTTCTCGATTGCCGACTCTTCCCAAACTGTCTCCATGTTGGGATCCGTAAGTCCCAAACAAGTACCTTATACCTTCAGTGAGGTCGGAGGGTGTGGGCCGCAGACGAAAAAGAAAATAATCCTATTCTAGCAAATTAATGCCTTCTCTAACAGTTTTAATTGTCGATTAACATTTTAATTCTCCGCTAGGAGTGCTGTAATAATTGTATTTGTTCAATCATTATCACTTTAATATAGACAGACTTAATGTATGCACTCACGAATTTTTCCTTATAAAGTGATTTAGATGCTTAAGAACTTACATAAGGAACCTGTATATTACAGTGAAACAAACTGTCGTTTGTAAGACCATGTCTTGAATAACTTCCTTGTAGAATGAAAACATATGTTAAAACTGACATATGTTTGCTTACTACAAGGAAGTTGTGTAAATTCAAACCTATATGTTGTTTAAACTTGTTTTAAACAAATACAGGTAGATTATTCTAAAGAAGTAAATCAAATTTATTCTAAAGTAGGTTCCAGTAGTAGATAAAATTACTGGAAACGGCTTTATTTGAAAGTATGTGTACTGGGAACTACTTTATTCTAAAGTACATGTACTGTAAACTACTTTATTTTAAAGTACGTGCACTGGGAACTACTGTATTGTAAAGTACGTGTACTGTTAACTACTTTATTCTAACGTACGTGTATTGGGAACAACTTTTTTATAATGTACGTGTACTGGTAACTTTATTCTAAAGTATGTGTACTGGGGGACTACTTTATTATAAAGTATGTGAATTGGGAATTACTTTATTCTAAAGTTTACGTGCACTGGGAACAACTGTCTAAAGTACATGTACTGGGAACTACTTTATTCTGACGTACGTGTAGTGGTAACTACTTTTTTCTAATGTACTTGTTGTGGTAACTTAATTCTAAAGTATGTGTACTGGGAACTACTTTATTCTAAAGTACGTGTACTGAGAACTACTTTATACTAAAGTACGTGTACTGGGAACTACTTTATACTAAAGTTCGTGTACTGGGAACTACTTTATTCTAAAGTAGTTCACAGTACACGATTTCAGAAAATAGAGCGAAAACTATTTTAAAACCTATATTGCTTTATAACCTGTATTTGACATATAACTGTTGTTGTTGAGACCCAGACCGTCCGACCTACCAGAAAGGTGTAAGGTAACTGGACATATAACTGTTAAAGTAATTTAAGATTTGTCACAGAATTTTAATTTTATAAAAACCATTTCGGTTTTATTGTTTTTATGTGTTTTCCATTTACCAGAAACCCAATAAAGTTTTTACTTATCACTGGAATAATTACAAATAAAAATGGTGCCTCTTTCTAATTTGGGATTGAAATATGGATGGAACGAAACGAACAAAAATGGAAATGAAGAGAAAATGAAAAATAAAAACATTTCGAGGATTATTCTTTGTGTTTACAAAGTAGACTATTTATGAGAAGCGATAAAATTAATGTCAGCATTTTTCATCTTTATCATATTCTTTATGTCGAGATTTAATCGCCTCGCAGCAGAAAAGTTACGTGATTCACAGTAACGCTGAATTAAAAGAAATCTGCAGTGGCCAAGACATGATTTTCCCTACAGACTCAAATTATTTTTGACATTCATAATACATTAAATTTTATTGTATACAGTGACACCGAAATTTATTTGAAATTATATTCATTTTGAAATGTTAAAGTAATTCCTCATGTGGAAACTCTTTACGCATATAAAATCATCGGCAGCCCTCCAAAATTTAGAGAATGGTTATTGAAATGATCAATGATTTTGTTCTTATTCGTGTCATTATTAAACGCTACGTATAAAACAAACATGTAATCAAAACCTTTAATCATATTTAGTTTTTTATATCATATTTTGACAAATTTTGCTTATCATTATGCAGAAAATGCAGGTTTTATGTTATTTTAAATCAAGTCAAAATTTACATAGGAATGGGATATCCCATATATGACATACATACCATTTTTTTTCTTTCAAATTTCGTTGAATAGTTTGTTCTGTCTCAAGTGGATACATATATTATACAGGGATACGCACAAACATACATAGTGTCTGACAGACAGTAAGACAGGCACACAGGTAGCACATTAAAAACAGTGCATTCATGTCAAAATATGCACGTCCAAAATAGGCAAATCGTCGAAAAGGCAAGTTCCGATTTTCGACCTCATCCTAATACTATCCCTATACAATATTGTAGGGAAAGTAAAAAAATCTGACAGTGCCAAGACATGACTATATTGATTTTAAAATATTTCTTATTTCTTTATATACATTATTGGAGGTTTTTTTTCCAAAAATTAAAATACTTATTAAAAATTACATTAAATTTGCAATTTAAAAAATACAACACATTTTTAGCAACTTGGCGCATTTCAAAATGACGAAATGTCGCCAAATTACCTAAAATCAAAACTATATCAAGAAAAATTAATAAATAATTAATCGATAAAAGTAATTGAGTTGATTTCATTAGTTAATTACCAGACAATATTTTTTTCAAAATTATTTATATATTATATATCGAACCTTGTTTGCTTTCCTTATATACATAGTATAATGTATAAGGAAAGTATCGTGACGGGGGTCGAAAATTCGAATCCGAGTTTTTGTCGGGAGAGCACGTTTCAAGCATCCCGAATAAGAATCAAATGTTTTTGAGGTGATATCTGTGTGTGTCAGTGAAACTGTGGAGACGATAACTAACACACGAATGGAGCAATTCAAATGAAATTTTACACAAAAATTACGATCAGTAAATAATATAGGCCAATTGATTTCATACTCAATCGAATGTTCAAACCCCCCAATTTTTCGAATGAAATATTAAAAAAGGCATCAAAAAATCAAAACCATCAATGAAATTACGTAAATAAACTTTCCGTAGGCAATTTTTCAGAAGAAAACGATTGCCATAAATTTTGGAAGCTAACATGAACCGTTCTCGAGATATTGCACATTTTTCATATAAATTTATTGAAAAATCCCATAATATAAAATAAATATATTAACTATTGTAAAATATGTTTCATTTTCATACTCAGCATTATGCGATACATCTGTTGACATCATTCTCGTGGATCTAGCTCGTTCTATTCACGAGAAAAAATACTTTGGGTAATAGTTTTGCATTTGGACACCATTAGCAGTTTATCTACTATAAGAATAATATGTTTCTCCATCCATAACGCTTGGCGAGATTTTGGTGACGAATTTGTCAGAATGTCGCCAACTTGGTGACTTTTGAAAATTTCGGCAAATTAGCTAAAATGTCGCTAAATTGATAAAAATAACGTTACATCAATGCAAATTACGGTTGATAAAAATTCAATATCTTGGAAATATTGTAGGAATCTACTATATGAATAACCTTTTCTTGCGTCCATACAGTTTGATGACGAATGTGGAGGAATATCACAAACTTATGACTTTTTTAAATGTTACCAAATTGATGAATTTCGCCCAATGAATAAAAATGTCGCCAAATTGATGAAACTGACGCTAAATCAATGGAATGACGACTAATTGATGGAAATTCAATATCTTGAAATAACATAAGAGTAGACTATAAGAATAACCCATTTCTCCATCCGGCCGTCCTTAACGCTTGGCGAGAAAATTAGCGCGACGTCGCCAACTAGGCGACTGTTTTAAATGTTGCTAAAATGGTGAAAATGTCGCCAAATTAATATATTTTGCCTAAATTGACCAAATTATGGATAATTTTGAAAATTTCAACAAATCGCCAAATTATCGATAATTTGGCGATTGACCAAAATATCGCTAAATTTGCAAAAATCACGCTAAGTTAATAAAAATGACGCCTAATTGATGAATTAATTATTAAAATATTTTAATATATGGACTATACTGCTTTTTGAGAATGCTATTAATATTGATAATTGATCGAAGTATAAGTTAATTGTGTACCTCGAAATAATTTTACATGTTATCATACGGAAAATCGCTAAATATTCAATTCAACGTTAAAAACACTGTACCGTGGATATTTTCATCATTTTTAACTGTGAAAGAAGTAAATGCATTTCACTGTGTAAGGGAAGTCACATCACATTTTTTTCTTTTACATTTTATTAATTCTTACGAATATTAATAAAAAAAAATGGAATTCATTATTTGTTTTCTACTAAAATATAATCAGCAGTGTAGTATATAAGAAATTCAACTATCGAATTGTATTAAATGTTGTCAAATAGAATTTGTTGAATATGAAAATATACCAAGAATTTTTACAAGAGGAAGCAAGAGTTGGGCAGAACCAGATTCATTTCGATTTTATCGGTTTACAGAATATCACTTTCTTCATTTAAATCAAAAAATATTTTAAAATTATAGTCACAATGTAATTTGGAAATCAACAATAAAAATAAAAAATATGAAAATTTCACAAAAGAAATTAATGGAAGAAATGAAATCCTGCAGCTCTTTTAATGTGTTTGCCTAAGTAGACAAGTTACGACGAGCGGTAAAATAAATGTTAGTATATTTCTGTTTTATGGTATCTGTTATATTGCTTTTTAGACGTCGTTCTACATTTATCTATCTAGGTTAAAATGGTAATCTTGCCCATTTTAAAAGTACTTTCACTTTCTAAGAGCATAGTATTTTGAGGCGATGGATTAAATAATTGGCTGTAAAGTACATTGTTATCATACCACTATTCTCTAATAGAAATGGCTTAATGGGAAAAACTGTTCTTTCACCAAGATAATTAAGAAAAAAAAATATATGCTATTTTAAAATATTTATGTCGGATTTAAGTGAATTTCCAGAACAAAGTTATACTATTTGCAATAAATCTATTTTCCAAAATTAAAAAATTTGATGTGGGCAGCACATGACTTTCCTTATATAATGCAATGAATTTACAACTTTTACAGTAAAAAAAAATAGATCATTTTCATAGTATTTATTTATATTCCTTCCAAGATATTGAATTTCTGCCAATGAATCGTCATTTTCCATGTCGTCATCATCAATGAGTCGTCAATTTCCATGTCGTCATCATCAATGAGTCGTCATTCATTTAGCGTCATTTTTATCCATTTGGCGTGATTTTCGTTAATTTGTCAACATTTAAAAAGTCACCAAGTTGGCGACATTCCACCAAATTCGTCGCCAAAATCTCGCCAAGCGTTATGGACGAAGAAATAAGTTATTCTTACAGCAGATAAATGACAATTGGCGTTCAAATACGAAAGTATTACTCAAAGTATATTTTTTCATGAATGGAACGAGCTAGTTCCACGAGAATGATGTCACCAAATTTATTGCATGGTATTACATATGAAAAGTGAACATGTTTCTCAAAAGGAAATATTTGTTTCTATTTTATATAACTTTTGATAATTTTTTTTTAATGTGCAATATTTCGAGAAGGGTGCATGTTAGCGTTCTAAATTTTATGTCAATCGTTTTCTAATGAAAAATTACATAAGAAATGTCTATTTGCGTAACTTTATTAGCGGTTTTGATTTTTTGATGATTTTTTCAAAATTTCACTCGAAAATTTAGGGGGGTTCTAAACATTCGATTGCGTTTAAAAACAATAGGCTTCCAGTGTTTACGGATTGTGATTTTTGTACCAAATTTCGTTCAAATCGGTCGATTCGTTCGACAGTTATCGTCTCCACAGACTCACTGACACACACATACTTTCACACGCACACACCCACAGACATCACTTCAAAAATGTTTGATTCGTGATCAGGGATGCTTGAAACGTGTTCTCCCGTCGAAAATTCGAATTCGAATTTTCGACCCCGTCACAATACTTTCATTATACATTAGTATATATATAAGGAAAGTAAAAAATGCATTCATAAAATCCACGAAATTAGGAAATCGCTAAATTTATAGCACTCAATTGTATAGACAGAAAGTCTGCTTGATAAATTGAATTAACATCAGTGACTGTAAAACAATTTTTAACCGAGTACACTAATTTGAGTCATCATCGTTTTAAACACTTCGTGACTTATGATATTACTTTAAAGGACTTGATAAAAGAAAATCCTCATCCTAACCTTTTTTATCACATATAACACCTCTCATATTGTATCATCTTTTTAGTGTATATCATCTGGTTTTGTATTTTATATCACGTTATTGTGTGTACTTTTAAATTTTTTATATTACACACTTGCTATTGTATTTTATTAGTTAAACACTTATTTGGTTTACCATGCATTTGGCGCAGCATATCCTTTCTGGATTTTGTGCCACAAAACACCAATTAAACAACCAACCAACCAACAATAAATTGAATTTGAAAAACTGATGTGGGCACCACATGACTTTCCCTGCAAATTCATAATCACATTTTCCTTATTTCTTCAATAATTCATTAAATTGAATTTGATGGCACAAAATAACATGCAGAATTATTTTAAATGACACCGAATTTGCACTTTTAATTTAATTTTTAATTTAATTTGGTAACTCGACTTATTTTTAAAGGTAGCGTAGGGGTAATACGATAAAAAATTAAAATATTTCGAGACAGCTAGTTCTAGAGTAATGGAGTTGATCTTATCCTTTTCGTCGTCAAATATTATGTATAAAATACGCATTTAATTGGTATAGTTCGGAGTACGTAGTTTTTTATTTTTAGATTTAACGATTTTTACGGGCCATTTCGCAAAAAAAAATGGCATGTTCTTTTTCCGAATCATACCAAAATATATTCAACACCCGGGAGACCCACCCACAAGTGATTTATCTAACAAATTTTGTGAAATTTGGTCAATTAGTTTAACAGTTAGAGTGGATATCGGCAACTTTTGAGGATCATTTCTAAAAAAAGCCTGTTTTTTTTATTCCGAATCGTACCAAAACCTAGCGTCACACGTTAGTGACTTACCAACCAAATTTTGTGAAATTCAGTCCATTAATTTTTGAGTTAGAAGGGATACATACATTGCACAGATACACACACAAAGGTCACGTTAAAAATAGTTTTTACTTTCCCTGCAATACATGATAAAGTATAAGGAAAGTATTGGAATCATGCTGAAATTCTAAACTCGAGTTTTCGACGGATGTACAAATTTTGACGTCTGTGTATCTGTCTATCTGTCTGTGCAATGTATGTATCCACTCTAACTAAAAAACTAATGGGCTGTATTTCATAACATTTGGTAGATACGAGACGACGAGAGTGCTCCTGCTGTCATAGGAAATGGCTTTCCAGACCACAACTCCTGGTGTAGGTCCAGTGTGTCTACGCCGCAGACAGCTTGGTTCCAAGAGCTCACCTGGCCTCCTCCTTACCAACATACGATCATCACTGGCACCAAGACAAAAACGGCTCTCATCTGAGAATACAACAGATCTCCACTCCGCCCTCATATGAGCTCTAGCTTGACACCACTGACGTCGCAGATGGCAGTAACTAGGAGTTAGCGGTATGAACGCTGCAGGCCGTCTAACTCGGAGCTGTCCCTCAAGTCACAGACCACTATATTCAGAAGGTTCACTCCCATAGGACCCTATGGCAACATTTTTAACATGAGATGTCGCATAGACACTAGAGCTCGTGAGTTGGACCAACTGAACTACGATGTAAACAAAATACGTCTGCCAGATTTGGCGCGTTATCCCTTGCTCGGCGATTTTTTTTAAAACGGGAGGGGAACAAAATGTTGAGGACTGTACTTTTATAATTTTTGAAACTATAGAAATGATCAGGGTTTAAAAATACATTAATCTGCAACATAAATATATTCATTAGTTTAAGTAAATTTAAATAAACATAGTTATATATTTAATTCAAATAATCATAAAACAGATTAAAAAATAGACGCATTGTATTGTCTCACTATAAAACATAATGCACAAAAAATTACAAGCTAACATACTCAAAAGACTGAAATATTATATAATATTTTCAGTCTAAAAGGTATACTAGCGTGTTGATCGTTAAATTACTTTATCCTTAATTTGTTCACGGATACTGATAATAGACTTTTTTTTAATATAAAAATATTCATATAGTAAATATCAAATTTACATAAATGCACTATCGAAGTTGTGGAACTCAATCATTAATTACTCGAGGGTGGGGTAAATTTTCCACCATAAGGCACTTAATAAAAATTTTACATAAATATATACACATACAATATCACATTCAACTAAGAAAAACCTATCCAAATATCAATTATTTCGCATTTTATAAAAATACGGAAGATATTTTTTAACTAATTATACCACTACCTCTTAGAATTTAGTCTAATCGGCAGTAGTAACGCAGCACTAATTTCGTATGATGAACACATGTATACTTATATGAACACGTGTATACTTAGGAACACGTGTATACTTATGAACACGTGTATACTTATAATGAACACGTATATAGGATGGTGATAACTAAAATTATTTCAATTTGAATAAAAATAAATTACATACCCTATAACGCAACCGGTTTTCTTTTGGCAATTCATTTCTATGAAATGATCTAAACACTTAACAAATAATCCTTTTCACGTTATTCAAACCACGCTAGTCTGTGGTTCTGTCAGGAGAAATAGAGTTATAACATTGAAAATCGTCTTGGACCCAAACCAGATCATCGCCAAGCGCTCAGACCAAACCAGACCATCGCCAAGAGCGCGCCAACCCCCATTTTGGCCTATCTCTAATGACCGCCGCGAAAACGAAACTATCGAGAGTGGCAGGTCTGTATAATATTAATTTGTACCTCAAGTAATCGATTTCTTACAGTTCGCTGTATCACTCTGGGGCCAACAAAAGCTTTAATTGCGACTGCAGATGCAGTACGATCCACCACAGCCATGCGGCGAATATGGCAGTCTTCTCTCTCAGTAGTGGGCCGTGTGCGGTCGAACCCCTGTCTTCTTGAGACAGTGCCTTCCCGTGACCAGTGCTGCCAACAATCATGCACAGTGGATAGATTCCTGCCAAGTCTTTCTGCAATATCGCGGAAAGAAAATCCACCTTCTCGTAGCCCTATTATACGGCCTCGTTCAAGCTCACTAAGCTGCTGATACTGCCTTCTTCGTCTCCTTAAAGGCATTCTTGACTCAAACCTAGCTCACAACGTCCAATCCGGACGATAAATAACGCTCACGAAGTTTACATCGCCTATTTAAAGCAAACTTGATTTGCATGATCATAATGGCGCTACTATCGTCACTCGTATTTGTCTAGCACGAAATTTAAAAAGACGTCATCTTTCATATGTGCAAAAACGCGCCTCCCAAATTACATTTATCTAGCACAACTTCTTCTTGGTGTTGGGATTTTATTTTCCGCCAATGTATTTATAGCGTGACGTCTTTGTGTATTTGTGTGTTTGTGTGTATATGTGTACCTGTATTTGTATGTATGTCTCTGTATGTATGTGTGTGTCTGTATGTGTGTGCTTGGCGCAACATATGCATCCAATCTAACGCAACAACTAATTGACCGAATTTCATAAAATTATATAAGTCACTTGTGCTGATTAGATGTTGGTACGATTCCGGATAAAAGGTCTTGCCTCTTTTGCAAAATGGCCCCTCAATAATCTTATATATCTACTCTAGCTAAAAAAAAACAATTGACCAAATTGAACAAAATTTGGTAAATAAATCACGTTTAGGTTATCTCATTGCTGATCAGATTTTTGTACAATTCGGGAAAAGAGTACCTGCCTTTTTATTTTTGCAAAATGACGCAAAATTGTCCAAATCTAAAATTAAAAACTGAACATTCCCAAATGTACCAAATAAATGCTTGCTTTACATGTAATTTTTAACGATGGAAAGAGTAAGTCCAATCCCATTACTCTAGCATTAGCCGTTTTTGAGGTATCTTATATTTTTCGAATTTTAGCTACGCTGCCTTTCAATATACGTCCAGTTACCAAGGGGAAAAAATCTGATGTGGGCAGCACATGACTTTCCTTATATAATGCAATGGATTTACTACTTTTACAATAAACAAGAAATATCAATCATGCTGAAAGCATTGATTATGAAACACTTTCCAACTCCAATGCAATTTTATTTAAACATGTCTAAAACGCAATACATCCCTCGGCAATATTTTAAAACTTCTCACAATACTACATTGATTTATTATATTTGAAA
This sequence comes from Amaurobius ferox, assembly GCA_951213105.1. NCBI lineage: Eukaryota > Metazoa > Arthropoda > Arachnida > Araneae > Amaurobiidae > Amaurobius > Amaurobius ferox. The sequence continues at coordinate 102,000,563 of OX578154.1, forward strand.
ACTTAAACCTTCATCGAAAAAAATGAACTTCATTCAAATGACGGCAGTGAAATATAAATTGCCTGGTTTAAACATCTCTAAAATGTGATATATTACTCGATAATAATTTTAGAATTATAATACCACGATAATTTATTATATTTCAAAACTTCATCGAAAACAACTGAAATTCATTCAAATGACGTCATAGAAAAAATAACACGCCTGGCTCTCTCAAAAAACGCAGCATTTCATTCATAAATAATTTCCCATTCATGTCATTCATCACAATACTATAATAATTTATTTTATTTAAAAATTAAGACCATGGAGCTACAAGTAATTTAACTCTATGCTTAAAACTTCATCGCAAAAAATCGTCCTTCTCTCGGTAAAGTCAATGAATATTTCTTTCATATCAGCTATGCAGACTCTATGAGCTAAATTCTTTTGCGTTAAAAAAATACAGCAATTCCTATACAACTCATCCTACATATTTTGCTGTTTACATTTTACATAAGTGAAAAATACGCTTCGTTGTAGAAATAATCAAATTTGGATGAGCATTTAAACTCATATATATTGTAATTGCGTTGATATAGTATGTAGATGCACAGAATTTAAACCAAAATAAAGTGGTTTTATGACGGATACAACGCTCAATATGAAATAAAAAGAACTTTAAAAATCACGATTTTGAGACAAGATGGATGCCATAAATCATTTTGAAGTGAATCACGTGATACTTTCATATCATGGTCACGTGATCGTTTCATATACGAGGTGTTATTATTATTTTAATTCTTATTTAAAAAACTACTGAATATATTTCGCTGAATTTTTTTTTATATATTTTATGGAACAATTTGAATATTACCTAAAAATTTTGAAGCAATTCGTGAATTTTAAATCCGCTTAAAAAATGTTTGAAAAATCAGGTCCCATAGGGCTCAATGTATTTCATTTTTTCAACCCGGGTTCAATCCAAAACTAATTGGGTGATATTATTCATTTATATTCCCATAGGTCCTGCAAACCGTCTGAACAATATACTAAAATTTCATTTTGATTAAGTCATTTTACGGCAGTTATCGTGCTAACGGACAGACAGACAGACAGACCGACAGACAGACTGAATGAACAAAGTCATAAACACTTTTCAACTTTGTTGTAAAGTGTTAAAAATAATGTATAACATCCGCGGCGCCGTGTGTATATGTTTGAATTGTACATTGAGCGATTTTCAGGATGACAACATGTAAAACTATTTCAAAATACTCAATTAACTTATACTTCGCGTAACTCTAAGCAATCATCAATATTGATAGCATCCTTAATACGCGGTATAGTATATATATATTAAAATACTTTAATAATGACTTCATCATCTAGTCGTCAATTACATTGATTTAGCGTCATTTTTATCAATATGGCGATATTTTCGATAATTTGGCAACATTTAACAAAGTCGCCAAGTTGGCGACATTCCGCCAAAATCTCGCCAAATATCTTTCGCTCTCTCTCTTATGGACGGAGAAATAAGTTATTCTTGTAGCAGATAACTGACTATTGGCGTCCAAATACAAAAGTATTACCTAAAGTACATTTTCACATGAATGGATTTAGCTAGATCCACGAGAATGCTGTCATTCAATTTATCGCATAATATTACTTGTGAAAAGTGAATATTAGGAAATATTTTTTTAATTTTATATGATATTTTGATAATTTTTTTGAAAAATGTACAATATCTCGAGAACGATTCATGTTAGCGTTCTAAAATGTGTTTTAATCGTTTTCTAATGAAAACTTAAATTACATAAGAAATGATTTTTTGAGCATTTTTTCAAAATTTCATTCGAAAATTTAGGGGGGGTTGGGGTCTGAACATGCGATTGAGTATAAAAACAATGGGCTTGCAATATTCATGGATTGTAATTTTTGTGCCAAATTTCTTTCGAATTGGTCCATTGGTTTGTCAGTTATCGAATCCACAGACTCACTGACACACACACACACACACAAACAAACAATATCTCAAAAACGTTTGATTCGTGTTCAAGGATGCCTGAAACGTGTTCTCCCGTCGAAAACTCGAAATCGAATTTGCGACCTCGTCACAATATTTTCCTTATACATTATATGAATATAAGGAAAGTAATAACAATTGAATTGAATTAAAAGGACAAATTCAATTTAATTTCAAATAATGATGCGTGTTACTTTGGGCAATGAAACTCAGTTTAGTGAATTATTTAAGAAATAAACAGAAACTGAATTTGAGTCAGTAGGGAAAGTCATTTACTACCCACATCAAATATTTTTATTAAGCAAAGTTATATTGATTCTGCTGTTTTATAAAAACACATTTTTGGCAACTTGGCGCTTTTCAAAATGACGTAAGGCCGCCAAATTTTATATAGACTAAAATATATCGATAAGGGTTTATCCAAGAGTAATTGCATATTTTTTATTATTTTATATTTCATCAATTCTTATGGAGCATTTTTTATAAAAAAAAGCAAATTCCATTTTTTGTTTTTTACCAAAATATAATCAGAAGATTAACACATAAGATATATAACTACTTAATGTCATTAAATTCTGTCAGATATTATCAAGAAATGAAAATATACCACGCTATAATTTTAGCAATAGGTACACATGCGCTGTTTAAAATCAGAATCAATTTAGATTTTATCGTTTTACATAACATCACTCTCTTCCTGCGAAACAAATATAGTTTAACAGATCAGTTGCTGACTGGTGTTGCATTTCAAAATTTTTGGCACAATCTAATTTGGAAAAGAAAAATGGAAAACTTTAAAAATGTACAAAAGGAAAGGAATAGGAAACAAAATCCTGGAGCTCTTTTTTCTTGTGTTTGCCAGAGTAGACAATTTACGAGGACCGATAAAATAAAGGATGGTATATTTCTGTTTTATTGGATCTTTTATACTGCTTTTTAGATGCCTTTCCACATTTATCTATCTCGATGAAGAATGTTATTTTACCCATTTTTAAAGGGTTTTGACCTTCTTACAACATAGCTTTTTTTTCGATTCATGAAATAACAGGTTACAAAGTAAATCATTATTCGATCATAATTCTGTAATAACTATATTTTTCAATAAATGTTCCTTTATCCGGAGAAGTAAAAAACAAACATAAATTTAAATGTTGTTTTTAAATGTTTATGCCCCATTTATGTCAACTTTGAAGAATAATATTATAACATTTGAAATTAAAATGTTGTTTAATTGATGTAATATATTTAAATGTTGTTTTTCAATGTTTATGCCCGATTTATGTCAACTTTGAAGAATAATATTATAACATTTGAAATAATTCTTTATGTCTCTATATTAAAAAAAAGTAGCCGCCGCATCCGCCCAAATTCTCAAATTCTCTTTTCTCAAGATTCTTTGCTTCGTACCGCAAAAATTACAACATATATAAATATGAGATTTGGTACACGTGTAGAAAGAGCTTCGGGCAATGCGCTGAAATAAACCGTTTTTTATATATATTGCAGTTTAAGAAATATTTAATGTCAAATAAAAGACAAAATATTTGAGCTGTGTGTGCGCGTCCTGGATAGACTAACAATAGCAAGACCACGAATTTTTAGAGGCAGGTATCTTCATGGGTGCATTTTCGCAGGACGGTGCCCCTTTTCTAATTTCGATGTAGTTTTTGATATATTCTTTTACGCACTTCTGAAGTGAACTTTTTTTATCGTATCGGCACGTCTAGCGATTTATCTGTCTCGTACCGTAAAAACCATAACATACAAATATATGAAATTTGGTAGATTTATAGACAAATAATAAGGTAACACGATGAAGGGAACCGTTTATCGATTTAAACTTTAGTTTGGCATGAAATAGATCGCTAAACGATCTCATGAGCAAGGATTTCAGTTTTTGGATTCCCTGGGCTAAGAAAAATCCCTGCTTTTCCCTCCTTTCGGAAAATAGGCAGAAATAGGAAAGGTCAGTGGGTAGGTGACGTTCTACCAGGTTCTACTTCATGAACACTTTTCCACTGTGTTCTGCTTCAATCGCCCGGGGGACGTCATTGGCGTGAATAGTCAAAGGGTGGGGGTCCTTCCGCAAATCTCCTCCTGTGCTTTTTTGCACATATGTGGTAGTCGGGGGAGCAAAAGTTGTTCGCTGTGAAGGGGCACCTTCAGAGATGACTGAAGTGTGGCAGTCGTCCGGATTCATTTTCTGCATTGCTACAACCACCGATTTAGTCAGTGGGGCAAGAGAGGTAGAAGTTCCCCGAATGGGCAGAGATACTTGGGCAGGAACGGATGGGCCAGTATTAGGATGCTGCGGGGTTCCAGTGTGTCGGTGCAGGCTACACGCGCTCTGATCACGTCTAGCGCCACTCCTTTGAGCCGTACTGGATGGACGTGGCGCAGGGTTGAATTTCTTCGCCATCACGTTTTTTCAGTGTGTTGGTGGTTTGCGAAGGCGGACTTGGTGGGGAGGGTCCTCTGGCATTTGTTGCACTTGTGAGGTAGAGCAACATCGGAACGGATCATGGCCTCCCTGTCCTTAAAGCAACTGTGGTGCTTTACCCTGGCCTGGATGACCATCTTGCATAAGGAACACCATCTGACGGTATTTGCATCCTTGAGGTCCATGAGGTGTATATTGTTGGTGTGCCGGATGAGTGACTGCTTGTTCCACGTCCACGATCGGTTTTTGAACCTGGCGTGGCAGTCAGGCAGCGGGCAGGTAACGACCTCGCTGACAGGGAGCACATAGTGGAGCCTACCGTCTATGATCGAGGTTGCATCCGGGCACCTCAAGTCACGGTCATTAACAGTTATTGGCACGCTCCTTGCAGACTTGACTTTGGGGTAGGGCTCACCAGCACCGATACAACAGCGAAATCATCCAGTCCGGGTGAAGAGACGCAGGCGTCAGTATCTTCCTGATCGGCACATAAGGCAATGGCCGAGTCCCTGTCTATACTTCGCCTCGGCAAGGGAGGGAAATCTTCCTCAGATAGCTGGGAGAGCAGGGGTGCGCTGTAGGGATGGATCAAGTCTCGCTGAGGTGTGTCTTCAGCGCCAGTCGGACCACGCATGGCTTCACCGGTCTCCAGAGGAGGGTACTCTCCGTGAGCGACGGGCACATCAAAGGGTGCGGCTTCTTCCAAAGTTGACACCTTTCATCTAACAGAGCCTACAAGTTTCAGGCACCCATGCGTTCCAACACTTGTGATCTTCTGCTCGCATATTGTGCACCACATGATCGTGTTCCTCTCTCCAGTCGAAAGGTTGTGGTGGGTTCCCAAATGCTTCCGTAAGACACTCAGGTTCTTTATCCAGTTGTGGTTACAATACTTATATATGCAACTCCTGACGGGGCAGGGGAGAGTCTCCTAGATCGGGAAAACAAGGTTCAGTTGATCTCCAATGAACGACATATGGGCGGGGCACCTGGTTGCAGTGCAGCCTTTATCTCCGACGCTCTTACACGCCGGGCTTGAGAGCTGCGGTGTGGGACACCCGTTGCGAACTTGCGCTCGCAGTGTCTTCTCACTCTGGTAGGCTTGAGTTGTGCCGCTTGTCCTCCCCCTTAGCCGAGGGGCGGCAGTCGTGCTTGACATTCTGCATACACCGAGGGCACTAGTCGTGGCTGTCATCGTCCAGGCTGTCATTTAATTTAGCGTGTTCTGCACGTTGATGGAGAGTGCTGAGGCAGTCACGCACGCAATTGGATGGTTCAGAGCAGGCAGCCTTCTGGGCGTTTCCTTTTGGGCATTCGTCGCTGCATCCGGAGGCACGGGAGTGTCCATAAAAGGGGCCTCTCTCACAATTACATTGGATGACAGCGGGGAGTTTGCAGTTGCCACCCGAGGAACCGGTTGGGTCTGACTCTGTGCCTTTCTTTACAGACATCAGCAGGGCTGGAACCGGGGTGACCAGTTGCTTCTGTGAGCTGTTGTTATTAAGGCCATGCTTAGACAACGACAAGTTCTTCCTCCGATTCGTGAGGTCAATTAATTTGATAATGAGCCCAAGGGGCAATCCATCAGCTTGTACAACAGGGCCCAGTTCCTTCTTAGCATCAACTTCAACGAGCGTGTCCACAGCGTCTTCAATATAACTGGAAGCCGTGGCCTCAGGTGAGTCTAGAACGTCGTTGACCACATCATCAGCCTCAGCCAGTTCGAGGCCCACAGGCTCACAGTTGTCTGCCTCTTCAGCTATGTGAACAGGGCAAGGGGTGACAGAAATAACCAATTCGCTCTCTGTATCACAGTCTACCTGCCTGTGAGTAGGGCCAAGAGGTGTGCCAGTAGCAAGGCTTGGACAAAGTTCAATAGAGACTCCAACAGCAGACGCCGGGGTAACCACGTGTGCGGGCTTAGCCGGGCATGCCGCAGGTAGGATGGATTGAGTTTCCTCTTCCCCCCGCATAGCTCGAGTTTGCCGTACTTACGGGCTGCTCCCCCGTAAGCTTCCACGAATCTCCTCTCTTCCTAAGTAGAGGATGAATGCGCCTTGTTGGATGTGTGATGAGGTTGCAATCCAAGGTAAGCTGTCTATTTGTGAGATCGAACTTGGATCTTGTCTTGTCCGCAATGGCAGGGGAAATGTTCCCAACGAGAACTCTCATTTGTCGTAACGCGGGAACCCGGACTTCCTCAGAGGAAATATAGATATGAAACGAGGTCTGCGAATGCAGCGAGTAGGAGGAGAAGCCTTCCGAAGGGGGTTGCGCAAGCGGAGCGAGCAGGGTACAGAGCCCCCTAGTATATGAATATATACCTGTTTCTTATAAGAATGGGAAGGCCAGTTTTGCTGAAAATGATCTTCTGAGAAGCTTGATTGATTTGTGCATGTAATGTTTCAACATTTCAATTATTAAGCGTGTCTTTTAACTGGAATATTTTAATAACTCTTTTTTTAAAATATTCTTACGACTTTAATCAATGTATCTCTCTATAGTAAAAAAATGATGTGACACTGCCTCTGTTTGACAAATTTCTCGTTCCTCAAGTTTCTTTGTTACAGAAAGGTTTGGGTAACATGCTGCAAAAAACCGTTTTTTGATATATATATTTTAGTTTAAGAAATATTTAATGATAAAGTCAAGGACAAAATATGTGAGCTGCGAGTTCATTTTCTGGATAGACTAACAATATCAAGACCACGAAATTTGGCATACAGGTACCTACATAGATGAATTTTCGCAGGACGGAGCCCTTTATTTCTATTTCGATGTAGTTTATGACTTATTCCATTTTGTATGCACTTCTGAAGTAAAACATGTTCTCCCGCATTGGTACGTCCATCGCTTTTCTCTGTCTTATACCGCAAAAACATTGCGTATGAAAATGTGAAATTTGGTACATTTTAGAGAAATATTAGAGTAACACAGTGAAATCAACCGTTTATAGATATAGACTTTAGTTTGTCTTGAAATAGCTCACGAAGCGAGCAGCGGAGCTCCCTTGTTTAGAAAAGATAAAAATGGGTTTTTATTTTAATTTTAATGGGTGAAAGGCTTTTCTTTTAGTTTTTCTTAAGGCCAAAAGAAAATAATTTCAAATTTATAAATGGAAAAGCAGACTAGGCGTCTACTCTTTCAGCATCTCTAACGGGAAGAGAAATTACTTTTTTTCTAAAAACATTTCCTGTCATCTAGAAATATTTGTGCAGCCTTTTGCAAATTCCTTCATTTTCATTCGAGTAATTGGCAATTGACTCTCATAAACATTTTTATGAGGCTCTTGAAAGGCGCTTGCTTCATCCTCGAATTGAAAGTCTTAGTGGTGATTCTATTGATATAAAGTGTGCAATGTATTCGATGAGATTAAGTCCTTTTGATTTCCAATTAATGAAATTTGGAGATTGAAAAGCAACAATTTTTCGACTTAGGCACATTTCCCTATAACTATTTGTACTGAGGATCTTCTTCTAGACACTTATATACTAGAACTTTGATTTTATGGACCTTGAGTCTATCTTTAATTTTGGAGGTTTTTGTTCTAAATAACGTCAATAGTAGGAGTAATAGTAGGGGTAACATATAAGCAATGTGGACACTAATACAAATCTTATCTGAATCTAATAAATAAAAATATAAATAATTTACGCTCACTTTATCAGGAATGGGGCACTATATACGAATAATGTGCAAAATTAATTGCAATACTTTGATATTTTGAAATATTCATATAAAAAGTTTTCGTTCAAGCGAGCAATGTCATCAATGTATTTATTTATATTTAAAAAAACTTCTAAATAAAATTTTCGTACAACCTTCTTAGGATATATATTAATCCTAAACGACAAAATTATTCATTAAGAATTCCTGTTTTGTGATCAATCATTTATTTCACAAAGCTATTGTTCGAAAAATCACCTTGTTGAGTTGGAGACGAGAGAACATTTTTAGTCTTTAAAGTCTGTAATCCTTATATTTCGAACACGAAAAATGTTATATAATAAAAGTAAAATGTTAGCGAGCAAGTTATAATCTTTTAAATACTCTTCGAGGATATATAATTGAATTTAATTTTGGTTTCTTGGTTAGTTTCCGAAGTATGGGAGTTGCATTTTTATATTTGGACTACTTTGAAAAAGTTGTTCTAATTTCGATGTTTGAGCTAGCTATGAAAATGATGCAAGTTATTTACAACCCTTTCAAAGCTTTAAGAGGACTATATGGCTGAAACTTAATTTTTTAAGTCATTATTAAGGCAAAACCATTGTCCGGGTCGAGTGACCTAATCGACAAGTTCGGTTTACATTAGAGCTCCTATAAAACAGGCTGACAGGTCAAGCACATTGAAGCCCAGTAAGGTTTCTGCAAATACATGGGTTACCATATTTGGCGGTTTAACATATGCTCCAAATATTGGTTTATACACGTATTCGATAACGTTAACAAATTTTAATTTGATTTATATTTTTTAAATATGAATAACATTGGAGTTACATTTACAATCTCGTGTTTACTTTAAAATGTGTTATGAATAATATATACAAAATAAAAGAAATTAACTCTTTTTGACTTTCCTTATATACATAATGTATAAGGAAAGTATTGTGACGGGGTCGAAAATTCGAATTCGAGTTTTCGACGGGAGAGCACGTTTCAAGCATCCCTGATCACGAATCAAACATTTTTGAAGCGATGTCTGTGTGTGTGTGTGTGTGTGAAAGTATGTGTGTGTGTGTGTGTCAGTGCGTCTGTGGAGACGATAACTGACGATTCGAACGAAATTTGGTACAAAAACCACAATCCGTAAACACTGGAAGCCTATTGTTTTTAAACGTAATCGAATGTTTAGAACCCGCCTAAATTTTCAAGTGAAATTTTGAAAAAATCGTCAAAAAATCAAAACCGCTAATAAAGTTACGCAAATAGACATTTCTTATGTAATTTTTCATTAGAAACCGATTAACATAAAATTTAGAACGCTAACATGAACCGTTCTCGAGGTATTTCGCATTTTAAAAAAATTATCAAAAACTCATATAAAATAAAAAATATATATTTCCTATTGAGAAACATGCTCACTTTTCATATGTAATACCATGCAATAAATTGGGTGACATCATTCTCGTGGATCTAGCTCGTTCCATTCATGAGAAAAGATACTTCAAGTAATACCTTTGTATTTGAACGCCAATAGTCATTTATCTGTTATAAGAATAACTTATTTTTCCGTCAGTAAAGCTTGGCGAGATTTTGGCGATGAATTTGGCCGAATGTCGCCAACTTGGCGACTTTTTGAAATGCCGTCAAATTAACGAAAATCTCGCCAAATGGATTAAAATGATGTTAAATCAATGAAAATGAAGACCAATTGTCGAAAATTCAATATCTTGAAAAGAATATAAGTATCTACTATAAGAAAAACCTATTTTTTGTACTGTAAAAGTAGTAAATTTATTGCATTATATAAGGAAAGTCATGTGGTGCCCATATCAGATAAAATTAAAAATAAAAATTGGAAGTAGAATTTTTAAAACTGTAAGAAAAATTATTTTACAATGTCTCATTCTGTGCATTTATAAATCTAAAAAAACAAGAATTTTGAGTGTTTTGAAAATCTTAAATTATACATTTTTATATGTTGAAAAAAATTAAAGTTCATATTTCACAAACGTACAGTACAATTTACGTCAAATTAATTTTTTTCAAAATCAGTTTTTATAACTTGGATCTTAGGCGAATTAAATACGTTTAATTTTTATTTTGAAATTATGATACAGTTGTATCCTTAAGAACCTATTTTTTGAGCATGCAAAAGGAATTCTTGTAGAGCTTCACACTTTGAAATTAAAAAAAAAACCTATTTCGACCCATATCAACTTAATTTCTTTCCGTAATAAAAACTATTATTAAACGTAAAAGTATTTCAGAATTTAATTCGATTAAAAAATAATATCCATGACGTGATATATCTTCCAGAAAATTCTAGTTAAATGCTTAAACTTTATATATTTTTCAATAACTTTTTAATTTTACAGTTCTATATTTTATTAAAAGAAATTATCAGTTTAGATATAAATGAATTTATTTTATTCAGTGAGATAAATAGTTTCTTATCGTGTTAAGACTAAAATATAAACGTCAGTCAAGTTAACAAAAAGATAAAATTTTAAAAGCATGTTTTCTTTCAACGTAAGCTGGAACTAATGTCTGAGATTTTAAGATGGATCAGCTTGTTGATACTCCGTACACCATTCAAGATGAAACTCTGAAATGGTATATAAAAGTTGGTTTCTAACGGTGTATGTATTTTTTAAACGCATGCTCGAAAAGGATGAGGACGATATGTATATGATTTCCGACTAAACATCATTTAAAGTGGTAATTTCAACCATTAAATTATTAGTAGAAATAATTACAAATTTTTACTTTCTCTTCAATATATATTTTAATTTACAGAAGATTGGTGTATCTTTTGGTATTTTGTTCACAGTAACAAGCCTGGCCGGCCACTCAAACTGACTTGAAAGCCCTCTGGGTCAGTTGAGTGGTCTGGATCTTCCACAGTAACAGACCATTAAATGAAATGTGCAACTTTTTGTTGGTGGACAGTAGTCGCCCCCCTGATGATTTTACTATTCAATCACCTTCAATCGTCATTCCAATTTTACTTTTGATTATTTGTTTTAAGTTAAACGGGTGGTATCCCGGTTTTTCTTGTTTATGACTGACATTCTCTTGAGTTTTTCTGGTTAGTGATTGAATTTTTTGTTAATTACGGATGTTTCACTATTTCTCTTAATTTATTCTACGTTAATTCACCTTATATATATATATATATATATATATATATATGTGTGTGTGTGTGTGTGTGCGTATGTGTGAGTATGTGGAAATTTATGTTTACATGTCTGCTTTACGAAAATGGCGCAACTGCGGATGGTTAAAGTTATGTTAGAAAATAGATTTGAAAATAAAATAAGCATAAAAATCAAGTTATTGTTTTATTTAGAAAATGAAATCATAACGCAGGAATACTTTATGGGCAGATTTCTTTGAATGAGGTGAATATTCATTTTACATATTGAGGAAGTAGGCAGTTTTTTTGCCAGTTATTGCTGTGCGAACGAAGTTTGAGTTTGCTGCCGTTTATTTCTTGCAGCAGTTTAAGCATCAAGGTCTGGATTTTTTTGACAAAAATGGAAAAAATGTGGTAACCTTGGTAATGAATGTTTCCAAATATTTTCAAAGTTGGTGGAATTTTTTAAAATGTCTTAAAATTCGCAAGAATTGCGCCAAATGGACAAATACGACTCCATATTGATGAAAATTCAATACTTTGTGAAATTAAGCCCGATTTCTTTGATAAACCCTGTCACTTTGTGGATATAAATACCCTTGATTCTAAATGGGTGAGTTTCACTATTTGTGGGAAAGGTACATTTTATTATGGGAGTTGGAGTTTCCTAAATGACTTTTCTGATTGAATAATATTTTTGTTGAAAATGAAACTGAAAACTTAAATGAAGTTTAAAATCTAAAATGTTGCTCTTAAAATCTTTGATCTAAAAGTCAGACTAATTTTAAAAATTAATAATTCACGAACTAATAAAAATAAATAAATGCCGTTTGCACAGAAAGAATGGAAATGAAGCCGGATTTTGTGTCAAGAAAAAAAATATTGTTAGTAAAATTTACATTTCTGCCAACAGATGGCGATGTATTAAGTACCTAATTTACATTACATAGGATAAGATGCATTATATAGGACAGATCGACTACCACTACTATCTGCTTCAAGAATGGCGTTATCAGCTACAGCTGCTCTTTTTTACACTCTGATAATTTGCATAATCTGATTATCCTGCATAATCCTAAGACAGGGCCATCTGTCGGTAGAAATGTAAATTATACTAACAATATTTTTTTCTTGAGAAAAAGTCCGGCTTCATCTCCATTCTTTCTGTGAAAAAGGCATCTATTTATCTTTATTAGTTCATGAATTATTAATTTTTGAAGTTTTTCCTGACTTTTGGATCACCCTGTAATATATATATATAATATATATATATATATTTATATATATATATATATATGAATTCAAAAGAATGAAGGGAATAAGCCAACTGGATAGAATAAAAGGCCGAGGGGGATTGTGACCCCTCGTTCTCGGTTATAGAGTGCTATTACGCCTAGGCAACACTCCCGGAACCATTATTATGAAACGACCCATCTTCCATAAATGTGTCAAGCACAGTACACAGAGGGTAAAGGGAAATCCTAAGAAGCGACGGAGGAAGAGAATGAAAAAACAGAAATGACTATTTGAAGGTGGAATGCTTACTAGATATAGCGTGAGTCATCTGTACACCAGGGTGCGCTGTCAGCGAGTTGCGT